>CAWUFW010009023.1:600000-825002 GCA_963921515.1 Calotriton arnoldi
GAATGTTACAGTATGATGATGTACTACGGAATGTTGGGTGTCTGTCAAGAAAAGCCACAGTTGTGATGGGGCTGAGCAGCATGCTGGTTGCTCCTAGTGGGGCTCATCTATATATCTAAAATAAATCATCTTGAACCACATCAATCTGTCTGGACTTCATTACCACAGATGGCTGCTGCCTTAGCCTGCTTCTGTTCTTTTGAAACCAGTCATTCCCCATGTAGTTCTGCGCCACTATATGTGACGTCATCTGCATGACGCTTTGTGCGCAGGATCCGTGGCTGGTTGTTGCCGGTGTTTCACGGCTTTAGTGGATTGTTGTAGCAATTGTATTATGTAGAGAGTACCTGATAGGCGCTTAACGAGAGGAGACATTTTACAGAAAACTACCCTGGAGGTAAGAGTTATATATTTGGAAGAACTGTTTGTTTGAAACTGTTGCTTTTCTGCCCATCCCTGCTTATTTTGTGTTATTTTTTTCCTTTTGCAATTTCACAGGTACTGGCGCACCCTGCCCTTCCCTGCTTATTTTGTGTTTGGTTTATTTTCTTTTGCAGTTTTACCGGTATCGGAGCACTTTACATTAAGTGATTACGCACACACCGAGTGTTGAGCCTCCAAGACTCGAACCCTATTCTCCGGCCTCAAGGTCAGCCGATCTAGCACTTATGCCATATCCACTCCCCTCGACATTAGCATGTAAGATGGCAGCCACTTCTTTGAAACGCACAATTATAATGCACTCCCATTATGTGCTCCAAAGCAGAGACAGCCATCTTGTTTTCTACTGCTTGCCTGGGAAGGGTAGTGGTGCTCATGGTCGCAGGGGTACTGCACTGCGGTAGTTTACCAGCGCTTTGGTTGGTACAAAAGTTGGACAGTGTACCTACTGCACATCCATGGCTACGTACATCCACTACAATTTACAACGCCAATAGCTCTGACTCTCACCAATGCAAGACCTACTGCATTGCAAATGCTGGTTTTCACTGTATGCAAAATGTTCAATAAAGAGCAATATTTTTTTTTTTAAAGTAACTTCTTGTAGGCCTACAAGAGTCACCATACAAGACTGTGTCCAATCTGGATTAGAAAGTGCAAGCATGGACCATGTGGCTAGCAACTCAAGAAGTGCATGACAGCAGATGTTGCCCCTTGAAATTCATGAACGTAGCGGGCCCCTGCATTCAAAACTTTGCTTTCCACTTAGGTCTCCGGGAGAACGGTCTCACTCTGAGGTACTCACTGGGATGGGGGACCAGCATGGGTAATGGATTTTTTTATGATCCTGTAAACACAATTTGTATAATTTTCTATGAATATGTGGTGCACATGTTGCATTTGTGGTCTATTGCTAGAAACCACTTGACACGGAGGGGTTTGGTTTCGTTGTTTGGTGTGTTCTTTGCAAATTGAAAAAGAAATACAAATACATATTTGAAGAAAAAATTGCATCAAGAATGGTAGTGGAATAAACCAAGACCTACTCTGTCTCACTACAACTGGCATGTTCAGGTGAACTCTTGCAGATCTCAGACTAAATTAAAGATCAGTTTTCTCCCTGCCAACTTCAACTTCTGCATATAGCCACTCTGAGTCCTCCTTGCCAGGCTCCACATTTAAATTCACTGAATCAAACTCAATCTGAAAACATTCATAATGTTTGGCAGCCTCCAATTCGAGCACCCCCTTACCTCAAACTGAACCAGGCCAAACTGATATCATCATCATTGCCAACACCACCAAATAAGATCAGACACACCCCTCAACTCTCCAAGGTGCCTAAATCACTGGGACTATTCTTAACAAAGACCCGCATACTTTCAAAACACACAAATCAAGAACAACATTTTACAACCCTGAAGCAGTTTCTCAGACTCCACATTGCCACGCTGGAGATGTCCTTTTCATATCAGTCCGACTTATGAAAGGGCTGAAGAATTGAGATGACAAAAGATCCACTTTTGTGGATCCGCACTGGCAACTCCTCCACTGCCACAACGTCTTCAAAACTTGATTATGATCAATACTTGGCTTAAGAAGAAACCACCTTCGGCAGGGATCGGGGCATTAATATGAGAATTAGGCAACATCTGGAGCGCAACAGTCTTTAATCAGAGAAAAGGCCCAGACACAGAGAACAGGGAACACATGAAAGCGACAGAGCAAGATGCACATGCAGCCACAACTAAACACACCAATATTAAACAGGCATCAGCAATGAGCAAGAGAGGGTTGTCTAGTACAGCTAGATGGTGCTTTGTGTACCTGTCTGGAAATAGTAACAACCAGGAAGAGCATCCGATTAATTGAAGATGCTGAGAAAGCGGGGCTTCAAGAAGTCCCCTATTTCAGTGACTGGTGGCACAGAATAGGCACACTGCAGAACTGCTGAGTGGCTCTGCAGTCAAGCTATCTAGCAAACTCTTTTAACCATCCACAAAGATGCACATATGGCCTCTATGTCTCTTGCCACATAACTGATGAAATGGACTACTGAAAGCTCAGCGATCCACACTAATGGACATTTTGCCATTATATAATTGCCAATTTAAATTAAAACAATATTGCCAGAGGAGAAAATGTGCTTATCAGAAAAAAACAAGACATGACCCACCGAGCACCAGAAAGCAACTTTACATCTCGAACCCACTCTCAAGAGGCCATTAAATTAAGGTTATGATGTCACTGTACACACACTCAGGGAAGGTTCCACCAACAGAACATAACACCGGTGCAACACAAGGGCCCATGACAATGCTAGAGTCGAAATCAAGCAATCTTTTTGTACAAGCAAGGGGTTTAGATGTTATGTGTTGTTATAGGCTGTACATATGTTGCCATTGAAATGTTATTAGATGATGGATATGGTTCGGCCAGGGGATGGGCCTGCGTGAGATGGTCAATAGCCTACCGGTCAGCAATCAGGAGCACTACACTTCTTTGGGGAGCGCGGGGGTGGCTGGTTGTATAGCGGGTTGCAGTGCAGGGTCAACACCATGCTGGGAACATATCTTTTCCCTTACTGCTTCAGGTGGGCAATGGGATTGACGTTTGAATGGGGAAGGAGAGTTGGGATTCCGGGGCATTACCAGGATATATTGTTTGGGGTCAAGAATAACAAGTTTTGGGGCAAGTAGGCCAAATCTTATGCCAAGTTACAGTTTGCTTTACGCAGTCAATTACCCCAGATTACTTGACACCATTAGGAATGACCTCCATGGGTGGAAACATCTATACATCTCGTGGCTAGGCAGGGTGGCGGTCATTAAACGAAACATATAACCCCGCTTACTCTATCTTTTCCAAGCGCTACCTGGAAAGAGACATGAAGCTCTTGCAGCGAGACACAGACTGTTTCATTTGGGCCAGGAATAAAGCAGGCGTCTCAAGGGCAATTATGAGACCCTCTAGGAGGCCCAGAGGCCTTGGCCTCCCAGATATGTGAAAATATCAGTCGACTCAACTATGCATTTTATTTTAATGGTCCCTATACGAGCCCAAACGCCACTGGGTCCATATGGATGTGGCAGTTCTGGAAAGGGCTCCCTGGGCTGTCCCTTGGCTCACCAAACGTGATAGACGCATGGTATGTTACTTCTCAGACATCCTTAAGACCACTTTCAATATATGGGATAAACTCACCACAGACGACAGGTTAACAACCTTCCCTTCACCCTTTACACCCATTAGGTAATCCAGACTTCTCTCCAGGAAATGTAAAGGGGGTGTTAATGCAATGGGATAGGGGGCGCGTAGAATGCCCCGGGACCTCTTCTGGGGCGGGGGAACTAGAGAACTCCTAAAATGTAAGCAGGACTTCCAGTAACAGGAAACTGAGCACTTGCGATATCTACAATTACGGCACTGGGCCCTTCATCTGGTCAATATAACGGTAGCTACCCAGTTCTTAACAACTTGGGAGGCACTGTTCACCACATGCTGTGGCCCAAAAGGCTTAATTTCCAACATTTACGCCCTCCTAAATAAAAAGCCACCTGATAAGGAATGTCCCTACATAAAACAGTGGTTATGGATCCTTGACTGCCCTATTCCCAGGGAAGCCTGGGAGAAACTCTGGTCTGATATTCCTTCACTTTGTAGGAGTGCTCCGTCCATCATCTCCTTGTGTTTGCTTTGTTCGCCCTAAGTTCGCAGGGTATGCCCAGACGTGGGTCCCTTGCTCACTTTGCCACTGGATTCAAGCTAGCCTGGCTGATGAGGGCTGTTAGCCCGAAACCGGTCCCAGGATGCTTGTTTCCGGTCCAGGGAAGACATAGCTTGGCAGTTCGGGCTGGACTGTTCCCATGAGGCACAGGGTCAAGACTGATTTGCATATAGTTGTGTCTGAACTGGGGTGGCGAAGTGAGCTAAAGAACGATGATGGATTCAACCCAGATCTGTGACTGGGGATGAGTGTCTGAAAAGTTTCAGCGCTCCGTCCATCATCTCTTTGTGTTTGCCATGTTTTAAGTAGGCAGGTTTTTGTGCCTCAGTTATATGTGGGGTGGGGGGCAACAGGATACCCACTGAAACCCAAACCTGCAACCATAATCTTGGGTCTTAAACCAGTAGAAATGGCAGCATTAACCAAGGCTGACTGGAGAATTATAGCAAGCATGCTACTAGTGGTGAAAGAACTCCTGGTACTGCGGTGGAGAACCTCAACCGTTCCTCTGTGCAGGAATGGGCAGGAAAACTATGGACATTGATCACCATGGAGAAACTGACATGTAATCTTGCAGATATAGACCATATATTTGATGCACAGTGACGCCCCCTGGTGAACTACCTATCGGGAAAAATCCCGACACACGATTGCCCAGATCTTTGAAGATCCCTTTGTCAATTTACGAGCCTAATAAGCAACGAGTATGATAATTTTAATTTTTATTAACCTTTGTATTGCTGTTAAGTCCGCTAGCGAAGCTGTTCTAAGCTATAAGAAGGGTGGGGGTGGTGGGATCTTTCTTTGTATAATGAAAAACTCAATGAAATTTTCTTGGGGAAAAAAACTGGAATCACTCCTGCTGTGACAGACTGCTTCCTGGACAACGGACAGGACAGAGGAGTGGTCACCACCCACAGCAAGAGCTTCAAAGACTAAGATACTAAATCACATTTCTGTCCAGAAATGGATTAGAAAAAGAGGAGCTTGAGCCTCCAAAAATTGTCAAACTGGAGCTGTACATCAGTGTGGAGTAGCTCAGCACGACTTCTGCCCGTTGTGACCAGGACAACGGACTGAGGTCTGTTAATCTTCCTGCTGGTCCCGCGTGGAGGACCACTGCACCAATCCAGTAAGCCGCCCAGATGCTGCTGTTCACAAACCTCATATGCCAGGTGGAGGCCTTGGTGAAGATATGGGCCGGTGCCCTGGTGCACAGTTGTACAAGAAGAGGGCCATCGCCCCATGCAGTGCTGAAGCAGCCGTCCCTATATATCTGCTGTTTGTAACCCCCATATGCCAGGTGGGGGCTGTGGTGGAGAAAGGGGCTGTTGCCCTGGGACATCGCTGTGGGCCGACGACTTGTGCAGTTTGATGACCAGGAGGGGCCCCTGCCTGAGGGCGCTGTTTGCAACCCTGTATGCCAGATGGGGCCATGGTGAATAGAAAGGGCTGTTGCCCCAGAGTAGAATGCGACTGTGAAGCAGAGCAGGTTGTGACCTGTGGAAGCAGGGCAATGATCCAATCACCCAAACCCGTTAGCACCAGAGACCGGCCGCCTGAATATGGAAACCTTACTCAATGATCAAAGGAGCGTCGTGGACACCTGCTGCCTCGCCTGCAGCATCCAGACTTCTGCTTACCACTGGGCCACTGATGCACATCCGGGCTGCCAAACTGTAGCTGCAACTTCAGAGAGAGCGTGCAAGACTGACTGCCGTGCCACCAAGCCTCTGGGGAAACTTGCTCTGACTAAAAGCGCTACAGTGCTGAGACAATGACTTATAAGAAGCCACTGTGGAACTTCTTAAACTTGTACTAACTAGTGGGGCCTAACCTGAATGTTGTATCACATGAATGGGAATAGCCACCGTCTTTAGACAGGGAAGTAGGGCTCATGGACTTACCCAGACAACGCTAGAGTGCCAGGCTTATAAAGGCTATGTATTTGTTGTAAAGTTGTGTATTATACTTTGTATTCACATATAAGTACTACTTTTTTTCAAAAAAGCAAGTATGTGGATCGCCCATGAGGCACTGCCCGAGACAAGGTACTTGTGACCTAGGGAAACTAGAACTCTTGTGCTTAGAGTCTTGGGGACACCCCCGTGGCATGCAATTACCACTTCTGCTCCAGGTCGTGCCCGATATCTCTGCCGGTGGCGCAGCAGGGCAGCATATTCGCCAGATCTCCCTCTTTGGTAATTGCCCAACTTCTAAAAGGTTGGTGCAGCGGCTCATTGATTGCAGTGGAGACATGCTTCTATAGTGACTCTAAAACAACTATTTATAGGGGGGGCACCCCCTCCTTTGATCCTTTGAGGAGCTCCATGAAATGTACACTACCCCAGCGTGTACTTCATTTGTGCATAGCTAGCTGTAACACAACAGAGGGCTGTACAAGAGGAGGTGTGCAATACAAAGGCAATGTAAATGCAACTTGCATACATATAATGGGGTCCTCTTTGATACAGTATCCGTGATAGGGTGTTATTTTCTTACTGTAACCAGTTAGAGTGGAAATGTTGCGCTACTTTTAGCAAGCGTTTAGTGTAGCGAGACACAGACTTTCCAGGGTAGATCATATGGATCACCCCCTTGGTGCAGACGGAACCGCTGAAAACACTGCACTTTTGTACCATGCTCCTAGTAGGTATGTACGGACACGGGAAGGTGCTACAGGACGCTGAATCATCGTACAGAGCCCTTCTGATACCATCATTATGCAAAACAGCATTAAGCAAACTGGGCTGGCTCACAAGAGCAAACAGACAATATTCCTGTGTGATTTCTACATTCCAGGGTTTGGGACGACGGACTCATTGCTATTCACATCAGTTTGGTAAGCACCCAAGTGAATAAAGTAAACCACCCATGTCGTTCTAAATGTTGAGGATATTACCCTTTAGGAAGATTGTAAGGCAATGAAAGGAAACAACTGGAGCACAACATGGCATGGTCAGCTAAAACTTTCCCACCTCAACAGTATTCACATAGATCCATAGCTGCATACACACAGAGCAGCATTAAAGAACCGTAGCGGGTAAAAATCACGCCAAATATTACATCATGAAGATGAACATTGGACAACTATACACCAGATGAGCAACATCCTTCGTCACACAAGTTCATTTCGAAGAAAACTGATGTCATCACCGTACAGTGAGTTCTATCCATCAAAAAGAGGAGCAAAACACTCGCACAAAAATGGAGAGTCAGTTCACCTGCTATCAGGTAAAGTTTTTGCAGTAAGATAGCTCAGTAGGGTACTCTGCTGCACATGTGTATGGACGAGAAAGCCTGTGTGTCCATCAGAACCATCTTGGTCTTTCATCAAATCAAGGTAACTATAAAGTATACTGAGCTGGGTAATAACTATAGTTTAATCGTGAATTAAAAGAAATTGTGTTTCTGATAAATGATGAATAACATTGTTAAGTTAACCTGCAAGTAAATGCACATACAAATGCAAACGCCTCCAAGCAAAAGCATGGTGTATACCAACCCAATACAAAGGAATGGCACTGGCCTGATGTGTACTGCCACCAGCTATATTTCTGAAAGGAAGTGACCAATTGCCTGGTAAGTTCAATCTCTTTATTTGTTGAGAAAGAGATGTCCAGAGTAAACGACCGGACAGAGCAACAGCAAAGTACAACTGCTGTTCTGACCATTCCACATGCCACCATTCTAGTATAGAACAATGGTAATGGTGGCATGTGCACGCATTCAAAGGAAAACTTATACTTAAAGCTACATGAACATCCTACTACAAATACACAGAACCCAACACATCTTCCCCCTTAACCAAAACAAAATAAAAACAAGAATGTAATATCATAAAAGCAAAATACAAAAGAACATCATATAGAAAAGCAAAGATGCAAGCAATAAAACCAATTGTCAAGATATTAAGATTTGACATAATCCTTTAACCAAATGGAAGGTTTCCGTTCTCTTGCAGAAATTCTGGAACTTGGTTCACCATGATCGGAACCAGGAACATTGTGAGAAAATGAATCCACACAAGTATTCCCAGGTGAACTTTGTTTAGATAACTTTTCCATATTCCACCATTTACCATCACATAATTTAACTGATCTATTCCTTATGCAAGTAATTTGCATTGCACGTGAAAACTTAGAATGACCCTTGGTTATAAAACCAGGAAGTCTCACTTTGACCCAGTCACCTACTTTAAAAGCAAATTGTTTCCTTCCTTTAGTAGGTTCCTTGGTGACATACTTACTTTGAGCTTTGAGACAATCAGCATTCACCAAATCGCGATTAACCTTGGAAGTACTCAGATCTCGCATCCATGGTCTAACCAACTTGGACGAAGCTGATCTGCCTTTCAATAACATAAAGGGGGAAACTTTAGTTACGGCATTGGGTGTGGTTCGCAAAGCCCACAATAGGTTAGAAAGCTCTGTCCTCCAGTCTAAACCATTGACCATGGACAGTTGAATGCTATCCTTAATAACCCTGTTGCAGCGTTCCACTAAACCATTACTGCGGGGGTGATATAAGGAAGTGGTAATGTGTTTGATACCCCAATGCGACAAAAAATCCTGGAACTCCTTGGACACAAATTGTACCCCATTGTCTGTGACAAGTTCGACTGGAGCACCTTCCTTTAAAAACAGAGATTGAAGAAAATTAACAACCTCCACAGTAGTTGCCGACTTCACAAATTTTACTTCAGGCCATCTTGTACCGTAGTCTACCAACACTAGACCGTACCTGCTCCTTTCATCCAACACATACATAGGACCAATGATATCTAAGGCTAATTTAACCCAAGGTTTGTCAGGAATGGGAATGGCTTCAATGGGACTAGGAAAAGTGATTTGCGATTTATCACTGGTGGCACATGAAATACAATCTCTTACAAAATGTTCAACAGAACGATCCATGCCGGGCCACCAGAATACTTCTCTAAGTCTTCTCTTCATCGCTCTCATGCCTATATGGCCCTCATGGGCAAGTATCAAAATCTTATTCTGAAGAGATACGGGTACCACCAACAAATCCATTCTCTTGAGAATGCCAGATTGAAGATTCAATTCAGAGAAAACATGTTTAAATGACGCTACATCTTCGTGCTTTGGCAACCACCCTTTACCTAACATAGAAATTACTTCTTGTAATAAGATATCTTGCTGAACAGCATTTTTCCACTCTTCTTCTGATATGCATGAAAAATTAGAATCCACTAATGAGGCTACAACACAAAATTCCTCCTCACTTTGTTTACCATGTTGTTCATTTACTAGAGGCAGTCTGGACAAACAGTCCGCAAAAATGTTCTTAACACCAGGAATGTATTCCAAATGAAAATGAAACTCCATCAACCTATAATGCCACTTGGCAATACGGGGAGTGGCATTACCAGCTCCTTTGGTGGTGAGTAAATTAAGCAAAGGCTTGTGATCCATGCGAATGGTAAATTCAGAACCCCATAAGTATTGTCTGAAGTGGTCCACACCCCACCAACAAGCTAAAGCTTCACGCTCTATAACTGAATAAGTGGACTCCGCACCTCTCAAAGTGCGCGAGGCGAAAGCCACAACCTCCTCTTTTCCCTCTCTGACTTGTAGAAGAACAGCGCCCAAACCATATTGGCTGGCATCAGTGACTACAATGGATCTATCATGTGTGTCAAATGGTTGTAAAGGAATGGCCTTACTTAGTTCTAATTTGATGGACTGAAATTCTTTCTCCAAATCAAAATGACCAAAAACATTGTTGGTTCTTTTTCATTAGTAGTCTTAAATTATGTGTTTTGCTACTACAATTGGGAATGAATCTGGCGTAGAATTCCAACATGCCAAAAAACGATCTAAGTTGATCTTTGTTCTGTGGAGAAGGAAAAGATTTAATAGCAATGACTAAATCTTCCTTAGGTTCCACACCTTTAGCTGAAAGCTTTTAACCAAGGTAATTTACTTCTTTGACAGCAAATTTACATTTTTCAGCCTTTAAGGTTGCACCACGATCTGTTAAAATGGATAATACAATGGCTAATGTCTGGTCATGAGACTCAGTCTTTACCATAAACCAAAATGTCGTCCTGGAAACACTTTACATTTGGTACGTTAGCAAACATGGATTCCATTACCCTTTGGAATACCGCCGAGGCTGACGCCAATCCGAAAGGCATCCTTTTGAACCTATACGCACCAGCAGGAGTGACAAAAGAAGTGAGGTGACGACAGTTTTTTTTAAGAGAAATTTGGTGATAAGCTGATGACATGTCTAAGGTGGTGAACACTTTGGCATCCTTGAGAGAAGTCAACATTTCTGTGATATTCGGAAGGGGATGCCTATCCACCCATATTTTGTCATTTATGTCCCTCAAATCTATGCACATCCTAAGAGTCCCATTGGGTTTCCTGGCTAAAACTACAGGAGAAAGCCATTCTGAGCTCTCTATGGGTTCAATGATGCCTTGATTGCAAAGAGATTCAAGTTCATTAGATAATTCCTTCCTCATAGCCAAAGGAACCCGTCTGAATTTGTGCACAATGGGTTGGACACCTTGTTTAAGAATGATTTGATGAGAAAAACCTTTAATTTTACCCAAAGTACCTTTGAACACCGATGGAAAGGAAGTTTTCCAATCATGGACATCTACAGAACACACAGATGTAAATTGATCTCTAAGCAGAACCTGTTCAGGACTGTTAGGATCCAAAATGATTCCCAAATTTTTTTGTTCCAACCAACCAAGAAGAGAAGATCGATCCTCTGCTACATAGACGGTAGCAGGAGTAGCATGATCTTTAAACGTTAAGGTACAATCAAATTCACCCAAAACTTGAACAGGTTTGCCACCATAAGCTACTGGTTTAATCAGAGACTTCCTTAAAGGAATATCAGTTAATTTACACCATTCTTCAGGACCGATTAATGTGAAAAAGGAACCCGAGTCAGCCATCATGGAAACATGATTACCATTAACCCCAATTTGGCAGAAGGGCCGTTTTACACTGGAAGGTTGAAGTTTTAATATTTGAGAAACATTTTCAGGAAGACTGGTATTAGGAAGTATACTACAACTGTTTTGGGGTGCTTTGTCAAATGCATCCTCAGCAATGGATATTTGAGGCACACTTACAGGATTATGGGTTGCACTCAAAATGTTATGGGATGTTTGGACAATATCTTCATCAGTACAGGACAACATCATGATTTCATTACCATCCTCACTGTCAGAATCAGGATCTGCTTCAGATTTGGTTTCAATGGAAAGGACTTTTTTGGTGTGATATTTACAATTGGAATCACTGGGTTTAGACTTGCAAACCTTAGAGAAATGACCTTTCTTTTTGCATTTAACACAAAATGTATCTAAAGCCGGACAAAAAGGAGCATTTCCTAAATGACTTCTACTACCACACCTATAGCATTCAAATGGTTTACGTTTGTCATACTTAGTCTCTTTTTTGACAACAACTTTGTCAACAGCAAGAGCATGTACCTTAGTGTCTAAAGCCATTTGATCCATATACATTGCCGTGGATTCAATATTTTTAGCTATCTCTAGTGCTTTATCCAAGGTTAAGGCTTGTGTAGTTAGTAATTTCTCTTGAATCTTTTTGCTATTAGTTTTTTCAACTAACTGATCTCTCAACATTTCATCATGAAACGTTTTGTAGTCGCAAGTGGAGGCTAATACTCTTAGGTCACTTATAAACATATCAACAGGTTCACCAGGTAACTGTTTCCTCATATAAAACTTGTGCCTCTCCATGATGATGTTACGCTTTTTTTTAAATCTGGAATCTAACATCTTTAAGGCTGAAGCATACTCATCAATAGCATCACCTTCACCCATGACTACAGTAGGAGGCAAATGTTCGAAAACCTTTCTTCCCTCTGTAACCAAAGAGTGACGCAGTAAAGCAAACTTTTTTTTTTGGGTGAAAACTTCCGCTTCAATGGCTTCTAGGTAAGCCTCAAAACCTTCAAACCACAATTCCCATTCTACAGGAGGATTACCAGGTGTAGAGAGAAAGGGGAAAGGTGGAAGTACGGATTGTTGCATGTTGGTGGATAAGCAAAAATGCAACAAATAGTAACAACACTTGAGTGAGAGATTATGCTAATCTCCAAAATGCATTAAAAAGTAAGAATAAAAAGCAATACGTAAAAGATGACAATGCAATGATGGAGATGTGTCAATTGTAAAAGAACAAATTGCAGGAATAAGAATAACACTTAAATTGTACAGTAACACGCCAGCCAAAATACATAAGCTGTAAACAAACTGTAAAAGGTTGTGCGCATTTGAAGTAAGACTGGAATGACTTTACAGCTGTGCACATCAGCAATTTCCTAGATTCAGTGTGCACCGATATTAGCAATAAAAATTAATAATTTGAAATGGAACCAGTTACTGAGAAGCTTGAATAGTACTTATGCATGAAACTGTAGATTCTAGTTGGAGTTGTGCGCATCAGCAATCCTTGACTTAACTGTGCCCCAAGAGAAAGGATCGTAATCACAAAATTGGATGAGAATCCAGTTGTTAGGAAATATATAAGACGATGAGATACAGATCGATGTTGGTTCGTTGTAGAAGACAAGGGAAATGCCTCTTCAATGTAAGGTCTATTTAAAGCTGTGCGCATCAGCGATGCTGGACTCAGCTGAGCGCGTGTATGGCAATGAATTGACAGATCGACGTTGGCCAGTTGCTAGGAGACAGGAAGAAATGCCTCTTCAAAATCGCCACAGAGTACGTGACAGCGTAACGCAGAAGCAGCGTCAGGCAGGACAGGTGTTGCCGGGAAACGAAGGATGCAGCTGGTAGGCGCTGCGTAGTACGTGGTGAAGGAATGACGTGAGGCAGGAGGAAACCACACACAATGAATGCTTCTCACGCGCGGACAAGGAGCATGGCAGTGCGCGAGGAAACAACTTAAACCTCGTGCTGCGCTCGAGCTCTTGGGCAAAATGAGCGCGAGGCAAAACGGGGGATAGGGATTCCTGGTTGAAGTACAAATGTAGAGTTCAAGTCCTACCAGAATCCGTGTTCAGGTCCTACCAGAATCCGCCCATCAAAACGAAGGAAGGAGATCCGAAGGCATAAGGAAATGCGCTGTCAGCAATAACGGAGAACACGAACAGGTCGTGAAAAGTTCTCCTTAGGCATCACAATGCTTCCAGCCGGTCCAGGGTCCAAATCCCATCCTCGTTGCCAGTGAAAGGAAGTGACAAATTGCCTGGTAAATTCAATCTCTTTATTTGTTGAGAAAGAGATGTCCAGAGTAAACAACCGGCCAGAGAAACAGCAAAGTACAACTGCTGTTCTGACCATTCCACATGCCACCATTCTAGTATATGGTAATGGTGGCATGTGCACGCATTCAAAGGAAAACTTATACTTAAAGATACATGAACATCCTACTACAAATACACAGAACCCAACAATTTCCCTTGCGACTACAAGGCCTAGAAGCCTGGTGGACTACATCAGAACATGCAATGGAACTTTCAGATAGTGCTGGCCAATCAGAATTCTCAGAAATAGGGCATTTGTTGTCAGCACAGATCTGCTTTCCAAAACAGAAATCGTGTATTATGTAAAATTCATGTACCAGAACGTTACTCGCGCAACTTTTGCTCCAGAGCTCACATCACTGTGAACAAACATTAGCGAGTACATCTGGTAGCACAGTTTGTCAGCTGTTTCAAACTACATATTTCCTAAGAGTTGTCCACACTCCTGCTGCTCCCTGAAAAATGTTTTAATAGTATTTATTCGTGGTTTAAAGGCACTGTAAAGAAACAATTACCCTTCAACCTAGTTATAATGCTTTGTCTACGGCTAAATATCGATACATTGGATGGCTTGCAATTATTAAGTTATAATGCATTCTAAAAGGTTCATTCATGCGACGTTAATTCGTTTAAGTCCATTAAGTGGTCATATTGTAAATGCAAAAATACCTGCATTAACCGCGCAAGTCACTGAACAGTGATTATAATGTTACATATCCAAATCATTGCGTTAATCCAATGAGAGCACCCCCTGGTTCTCAAAAAGGTTCTCTTCTCACATAACCATGACAATCGTTTTAAAGCCATTACATGGCACCTGCCAGTTCTTTTCATAACCCACACCATCATATAGCTTCTACACACCCTTAAATATCCCTCAGCATGCCCTTCCCTCGCATATTCCACAACAAACCAGTACATTAGGACCCTCAATTGCCAAACAAACCAACCCAGTGCAGTACCTTCCTATGGCGACCTTTGAAGACAACAGCAAAGGCTCCATGCCCTATGAGATCCTTTCTGCTGTACTCAAAGTCTCCGACCACCTCCATGATCAGAGTACACTGACTGGTGAGACCCAGACGACCATCAGTGACAGGGCGGTGTGGGCGCTCTTAAAGGTTCCTCTGGCACGTTTTCTCTCCGCTGCAGCCACGGCAACCCAGCACAGCGCTCAGACGAGGCTGCAGACCCAGGGGCTCTGACCATGGTGAAGGCAGGTAGAGCGCAAGAGGAGATAACAGGTGCTTTCCTTCAATTCCTAATTTTGGAATCCATAAGCGTTCCTTGTTGTGGGGCAGGGGCATATATTCAGCATGGTGGTGCTTCTCAAAATGCCATCCTGTAGTTAAAAATCATGCTGAGCTAATATAAAGTATGTGGGTCGCTCCCTTGTATCCAGGCATGGATAAGCAGTACTTGCAAGGCATACTGGCATCCACAGTCACGGGCTGATAGTGATATGGAACAACAAGGTCTCTTCCTTCCTCGCCACTTAATGGGACCATCTGCCTGCTTTTTAGACGGCCTGTCCGAAAATTCAGCCTGACGCCCGTCGCCCGTTGTTCATTTTTTAACGGATATCATTTGCCCACAATGCTAACACTTTCACGACGCACAACAACCAATGCCACAGCTAAACATGTTCAAGGGAGTCGTCTGAGTGAGGGCGGTACTGCTTATTTGTGTAAGGCGATCTAGGATTGGAGCATGGGGTCACCTCAGCCAACCCCAATGCACTGCACAGAATTTCGAAATGCTGATTGGCTTTGGAGTCAACACGTTCCTCTGTCCAAACAGTCCACAGGCAGCCGATAGGTGGAGCCGGGAGGGCTGGGCTAGAGGTGTGCCTGGTCTGTCAGTCATGGACCGGAAAGTGATAGCATTTGTCCAACAAGCCAGACCAGGTTAATTAGATGGTTGTTGCTTCCTAGCGTCTGAACTGGAAGAGAAAGACAAGGATAATGAACGAGAACGGGCGGCTGAGTGCAACTAGAACTAACTCCCCTGGAGCGTCCTTACAGCGTCACAGTCTGTTGACGACTGGCATCCGGGCACTGCTACCCAAGTTCCTGGAGTTCAAGCCAGGCCAGTGACTGCCTTGCAGGGTCCGGCAAGATGTGGGGTGGCAGTTCAGTAAAGCGCGAGGAATTGCTAGCATTTACTGACACTAGATATTCATTTTATTACGTGAAACTGGTAGCACCCTGCTGCCACACTGACTACTGCCTGGCATGCCACTTTTAAGGCATAGCTGACTACGCAGGTCCCTTATGTACGCGATTAAGCAATGGCACCCTGGCACAGGTCGCATTCTGCATGTTGCTCAAAACCCGGAGAGGCTTCAGTGTTGTACATATTTAGAAGGAGTATGTACAGTTACAAACAATGAATATTATCCAGCTCTCTTGTTTTTGCCATTTCTGTAATAAATTGGCATTCTTTTGAAACAAAAGTTACAGAGCCCTGTGCCGCCCTATTTCTTTTGTTGCTAATACATTTCATTTTAGAATAGAAAATTAGATAAGTGTTTGATAGTATTTTAATATTTTGCCAAATGGAAAAAATAGTTTTCGCTCTTTTAATTTTGGCTTGCAGTCAACCATGAGTTTTAGTAAACCGTGTGGTCAAAAGCACATATAAAGTAGATTGTGGAATTCTATACAGAACTTATGATAGGTGTTCACTTCAGTAAAAGGTGTTAGCGAAAGTTATGATCCAGCGCGATATCAGCAAACAACATTCATACACCAGATACTCACTTGGGCCCATACATTCACACTACGCTAATACTTACGCTGGGTTTTATCAGTTGTTACTCTTTATCAAAAATCCCTGCTACCAATTACCTTCTGAATGAAGAGTAATGACTTACCAATGAATCCTTTGCTAATTGGGAAATTTAAAATGAGTGACATTCATTATAGTACATAATCCTGAAATAACCACTGAGTCAGGAAGTTTTAAAATGTTTATCTAAAGATTTAGCAGAGTAAAATACAGAGCCACATGGTACTTAATCGCAATACCCAAGATTAAGCATAGAAATGATTATTGCTAGTCAATGACGGTGTTTAGAGGAGAGGATAGAGATAGCAGCGCAACTAAAGGTTGCATTATATTTACCTAAGTGCAAGAACCAAACCCCTTAGCCAAGGAGTTGAAATAATAGGACCCAGGAAGGATGAAGAGCAAAGACTTCCTCCAGGATCAGGACAGGACCGGTGACTTCTCTACAACGACGCCTGCGTCGTTCCCCTCTCTGATACTCGACTTCTCCTCGATTCTCCCGTGCCTTCCTTCTAATGGACTCTGCCGCCCCCTCCTCAGGACCTCTTCTGGACAGGGACTCGGTCAGCTTGGCGGTCTGGAGCTAAGCGCGCTCTGGCAGCATGGACGCCTGTTATTCGTGAACGTATGCTCTGACTAATTAACTAATGCTATATTCTATTATACCCTTCTACGCCCATGTACCTCCCCTTAATGTTGCTAAAATATGGGGCCACTACTTCTGATTGGACAGGGACAGGAGGTGGATTCTCGCACCATATTGATTTGGCCTAAATTGTAAAGCCTATTGTCTTTACGTTCCCACCCCTTCAAATTAATACATTCGCTTTATTTCCCACCCGTCTCATGACAAATGTAAACCAATTTTCACAGACATTGTATCAATGTGCGACAGGAAAAGCAATAGTACAACATCTTCGGCCATCAGGTCGCGGCCTTGGACTTCGTCCAGGTTGACTTCATTTGGCAGGCACACAAGACACATGCGCAGAACCATTTGCCTCTCGAGTTTCAGGTCACCAACCCAGGCCCAAGTTTACGAACTAATAAAAGTGCAAGAAGAAAATATTAGAATCACAAATAAAATGTTTCACTGTATACCCACTTTTTCTATTCTATTCCCTTTTAATTATATATTCTAACCCGCGTTAGTAGCGTTAGGAAACGACAATTTAGTAAGGACATGAGAGCAAGCTGAAGCATGTGAAAACATCAAGCAACCATTTTAATGCGCAGAAACAGAAGTTTCCCACCAAGCAAAGTAAGACGTCACACCATGTGATATGGTTGCGACATGCGCATTGAGCTTTCCCGCGCATAGCGGCCATTTTGAATTACAAACAAGCGTTATTCATTAGTAAAACACATAGGCAAGCTTCCTTTTCTTTTGTGTCGTGAATGCAAAGGTTAGTATTAACAATACAAGTTTAATAAATGAATACTGTGAGGAGGATTGAATACAAGCAAGTTTTCATTTATGAAACCTTGCTCCATCAATCCCCTCTCTGATGGCGTTTCTGAGCCATCAAAACACTACCCTCAATCAGATGCCAACTTCTAGCAAATTACTTCATTCTCATCTTTACTCTTTCTATTTTTACAATCTCCTTTTAATTTCTTGTATAATTCACTTCTCCACTCTTCAAGTTCGATTTCATCTACCTTTCGTTTCTTTCCTCTTCCTGTCACCTTATATGTTCCATTCTTTTTACAGCATTTGCACCATATTGTTATTGCCAAGATTATTATTGCTATCCCTGCTAAGGGTACTAATATTTGACCTATAAGTCCTTTCCCTATATTAGCAAACCAGGTTCCAATTGACGAGATACTATTTGTCAATCTTTCCCATACACTATCAACTTCCAGTGGTTTAAGTTCTTTCTCAAGTTTTGTTATATTCTGTATATACGTTCCAATTTCTGCACTCTTATCAGGAAAATAAGTGCAACAATGTTTCGTCTTCAATAATTTACAGACTCCGCCCTCTTTTGCCAATATAATATCAAGAGCAAGTCGATTTTGCATCACCATAGATCTAATCGCAACCATTTCCGCATTAATCATTAGAAACCCTCCTGCAGTATCTGTTGATAAACGATCAACTACTGTAGACAATTTACATATTTTCCTTGAGTTCAGAATTATTCCCACTGAAGGTATCAATGCACCAAATATATCACCTACAATTTCTGAAAAACTAGCTCTTTTACTACGTATTAATTCGCTATCGTTTTCATTGCTCTCAGTGTTTCTTTTTACGTGGTATATCTTTGGAAATACTATTCCAACATAACAACTTCCATACCACCGTGCAGGCAGCCTAAAATAAGCCTTATACCCGCATACATAATAGATTCCAGGAAAAACTGAATCTGTTCCTCCTTTGAGTCACCAACCTCCAAGAATTAAAAAATTGTGTTCACATTCACTGATACCGATGAAAACATTGTTATAATCAGTCTTTAACCTATGAAGACAAATTTTCCCTGTCTTTACGAAATCCAGAGCCATAGCAGCTTGAGCCTTGCCAGGTGTGTAACTCCCTTCTTTCTCAGCCCAAGGTGGTAAATGAGCCTTATGCTCAGAAGCTTTCTTTTGGAATTCTTGTCTTCTATCTTCTACTAAATTCAAAAATATATTTTCTTCTTCAAGTAAAGAACATGTTAGATTGTGTCTATGTGCATGTGTTATGTCTATTGATTTCATGGTTAAGAAAAATTCTCCCATAAACTGTGCGTCTTGACTACTAAGCACTGGGTTCATACTCTTGAGAATCGGAACCTCAGAAAATATCACATCTAAGTTTGAATAATAATACTGAAGTCTCCCTGTTCTATAACATAAACTAGACAAAACACTACATGATATGCCATATGTCAGTGGTAAATGGTGATCTGTTAATCCTTCTGCTACTGATTCAGGTAACTTCATACAGACATAACAATTACTAACTTCCATGGTGTCTACATATTGAAACAATAACTTTGTGAAAACATTTAAACTAGTGTCGTCAGTTATTTCATGATGAATTTCTGCCTCATCTTCTGCCATTAGTTCTACTCTATTGCCCTTCATGTTTGCTGTCCTCCCTTTAGTTTCATTATTAATCTTTTTATCTATTATCATAAGGTAAGGAATTGCTACAATCAGGACTAACCATACTATAAGCACCATTACTAGACTACATATGCATATTGCACAGCATCTTCTACAACATTTCTGTTTTGGTCTTCCAGCAACTCTATCGTCAGGCATTTTTCGACAAGGAAGATTGCTCTTCTTATCTTTTCTTCTTTTCTTTAGTTTATTCTTTTGCTTAGTCAGGGTGGTCTTGTTTCTTCTTCGTACGTCAATTCTGCACTTGTTCCTTTGCCACCACTGTCACTTGATTCTGAGCTTTCAAAATCTTCAAGGATGATATAAGTCCAATCAGGACCCTTGAATTTGTTATTCACAAGTTTCAGTCTTTTACTTCTTCTTTTCGCAGTTTTATGTTCTTGTTCAGTTTGACTTGTTACTTCATTCACTTGATCTGGATCTTCACTTCTGGTTGTTATGTGGTACTTCACTCTTTTAATGACACTCGGCCAATGATCTCCTTTTCTTGTTTTCTTTGTTGGCACTGTTTCTTTATTTTCGTCTTCAGAGATCTCGTTAATTTCACTGTTTAATACTGCTTCGTCTTCTTTGATTACTTTTTCTTCTGTTTTGTCTTTTTCAGGTCTGATTGGTTTCTCTGTAACAGCTCCGCTGTGAGTTTCCAATAACTGACCTTGTTCTTTATTTATTTCTTCAAGTTCATGTTTTTCAAGGTTTTCTTCTTCTGTGCACTCTTCTTGATCTAACTTGTTCTGATCAGGGCTTATTGCACTGTGAACTTCTGCAGCCTGACCGGATTCTTCTAGACCTGTCTGTCCCTGTTCAAAGTCTATTAGGTCTTTACTGTTTTGAGTCCAGTTTTCTTTCCCTATCTGACCTTGTTCAGGATTTCTTAATGTCTTTTCTTCTTTTTCCTGAACTGCTTCTTCTTCACCTATCTGATCTTCTTCAATTTCTTCCAATTTCGCTTGACTTCTTGTTCTGTGGTATACTTCAGGAACTTCTACCACTGGTATCCAATCCTGACTTGTGCTCGGTTGTTCTTCTTCAGCTTCCCTGGAATCTCGAACCTGAGATCCTTCTGCTGGGCAACCTTCAGCTTCTTCAGTGATTGGCATTGTCTGAGGATTCTCTTCCTCGGGATCTGGTACTCTCTTGGTGTGACTTACATGAATCCAATTAGGAAATCCGGCACACTTCACTGCTGTATTCGTTGTCAGTATGATTTGACACGGTCTGCCCCATCTAGGTGATAGGCACGTTTCTCTGGTGTGATTCTTCACTACCACCCAGTCACCAGGATTCAGATCATGTTCTTGCTCGGGCTGCCTGGAAACTGCGTCTTCTCCAACCTGATGAGAGACAGAACGCACTAGGTCAGCCAATCCTTTGCAATAGTCCAAAACCATATCATCAGATATATTCACCAGTTTGTTTGTGGGAACATGTGTTTGTCTCATTGCTCTTCCCATCATTATTTCGTGGGGGCTCAATCCTGTGTTTCTGTCAGGTATACTTCTGAGTCCCATTAGAACAAGTGGCAATGCATCTGGCCACTCTAATGATGTTGATGCACACATTTTTCCCAGTCTTGACTTTATAGTGCCATTCAATTGTTCAACCACTCCAGAAGCCTCTGGACGATATGCACAGTGCAGTTTCTGTTGGATTTGGAATGCTTCACAGATTATTTGGATCACTTCACTGTTAAAATGTTTTCCTCTATCTGATTCCAAAGTTACTGGAAAACCAAACCTAGGAATGAGTTCTCGTAGCAACAGTTTCACAACTGTAATGCTGTCATTTCTCCTAGTAGGGTAAACCTCCACCCACTTTGAAAACAGACACACTATGACTAGTACATATTTCAGCCCTCTACATGGTGGTAACTGTATGAAATCAAACTGAAGTCTCATAAATGGACCCTCTGCCTTTCCAATTTTCCCAAATCCAATTACTGTCTTCCTCCCCGGATTATGCATCTGGCAAGTTAGACATCTCTGGCAAAGACTCTCTGCAACAGCCCTGAATTTGGGATTGTACCAATTTTGTCTGAACAGCCTAATCATTGCATCTCTCCCTATATGTGTGTCTCCATGATGCATTCTAGCCATTTGTGAGAGTAAACAGTCTGGCATGACTGGTCTGCCATCAGCACTGATCCACACTTCATCATCTCCTCTTTGGGAACAACCCACTTTGATCCACAAATTCTTCTCACTTTCATCAACCTCATCTTGCAATTTCTTCACCTCATTCCAAGTTTCAGGTGGCATATACAGCATAAGTTGGCAGCTGATTCCCATTCTTTCCACCCTCTTATTGACTGACATTCTGGTTTTGGCACAATGTTGAGCCACCAGATCTGCATATCTGTTGCCGACTACTACCCAGTCATCTCCTGACTGGTGTGCGGCACATATCACCACAGCCAATTCTTTTGGTGATTGTATTGCTTCTAGCAATTCCCTTACAAATTGTCCATTTTTAATAGGGGTTCCTGAAGAAGTCATGAAATCCCTCTGCATCCATAGTTGGCCAAAATCATGCACAACCCCGTAACCATATTGGCTATCTGTAAATATGGTTACTCTCTGATTCCTCCCAATTTTGCATGCTTTTATCAATGCAATCAATTCAGCTACTTGTGCAGATTTGACTCCTAGTAAATAAGATGCTTCAACTATTCCAGTTAATTCACATACCGCATAGGTAGCAGTTAGTTTACCGTCTTCATGTCTTTGACATGAACCATCAACAAATAGCTCCCTGTCTGGCTTTTTAAGAGGCTGTTCCTCTATATCTGGGCGTGGTTTTGTGCATAATTCTGTAATTTGTATACAATCATGTTCATCGTCTTCATCATCTTTAATTCTCTCATGATATGGGTCTGGTAGTAAGGTTGCTGGATTTATTATAGTACACCTTACCATGTTCACATTTTCAGCTCCCATTATTATTCTTTCATATTTAGTCAGCCGACTAGGAGTAAGATGCTGAGTTCGGGTTCTTGTCAACAGAATGACAACTGCATGTGGAACATACACTTTTACAGGGTGTCCCATCACAATTGACTCACTTTGTTCAATACTCAAACAAGTAGCCGCCACTGCTTTTAAGCATCCTGGCAACGCGGCTGCTACTGGGTCCAACGTAGCAGAAAAATATGCTATAGGACGTCTTTCTAATCCATGTCTCTGAGTTAAGACAGAAAGTGCACAATTTTCTCTCTCATGACAGAACAATGCAAATTCTCTTTTATAATCAGGCATGCCTAAGGCAGGTGCTGAACATAGGGCATTTCTCAATTTTACAAAAGCATCTACACTTTCATCCTCCCACTCCACAGGGTCCTTTGCTTTCTTTTTTGTCATGTTAATTAAGGGCTTAGCTAACATGGAAAATCCTGTTGTCCATTGTCGACAGTAACCTACTATTCCTAGGAACATTCTCACTTGTCTTTGTGTTACAGGCATTTGCATTTTCTTTATTAAAGCTACTCTTTCAGCTGTTACTCTTCTTTTTCCTCTCTCAATTTGGTGTCCCAGATACTTAACAGCTGTTGTACAAAATTGCAATTTTTCAGGTGAGACTTTATGCCCTTCTTCTGCCAAAAGATTTAATAATGCTATGGAATCAACAACACAGTCCTCTCTGGTGTTCGATGCCACCAATAAGTCGTCGATATATTGGACTAAGACTGAGCTTCCTGGCATCACTAGTTTTTCAAGGCACTTTTTCAGTATCTGGTTGAAAATAGAAGGACTTTCTGTGTACCTATGAGGAACACGATTCCACACATAGACCTTGTTCTCAAATTTAAATGAGAAAAGATACTGGCTGTCTGGATGTAATGGTATTGAAAAGAACGCTTGACACAAATCAATTACTGTGAACCATCCTGCACTCCACGGAATCTGGTATAGAATTACTGCAGGATTTGGCACTATGGGACAACATGGTTCTACAATCTTATTTATTTTCCTCAGATCCTGAACAATCCTATATTTTCCACTAGGTTTCTTTAATCCCATTATTGGTGAATTACATGGGCTACTCATTACTTCTTTTAGTATGTTTTGTTCTACCATTCGATTTATTTCTTCAATGACTCCTGCTTTTACTTCTGCACTCATTTTGTACTGTCTGGTATTTGGGAAAATTGCACCTTCCTTTACAGTAATTTTAACTGGATCTATTTTAGCCATAAGTCCTACTTCCTTTCCGGTGAAATCCCATACTATGGGGTTTACTGTACCTTTTAATTCTTCTGGCAACTCATCTTTTGTTATTAACGAAAACATCTCATCTACTTCTGTACCTTGTTTTGCAATCATAATTTTATATACATGGTCTTCATCTGGTGTCTGAACTGCCACACCATCCGGTGTGCAGAAAATGGTACAATTCATCTTGCACAACAAATCCCTACCTAATAAGTTTACTGGACTAGAATCACACACTACAAATTGATGCATTTCTCTGAAGTTTCCAATTTTAACTTCCATTGGTTCGGTAAGAGGTGTTCTAATCCGCTGATTAGCTACCCCCACTACTTGGATATTTTCACCAGAGAGAGGAAGGTCTGGAATGTCTGCTGTTCTCACAGTAGACCGGGTAGCACCAGTGTCCAAAAGGAAAGTAATATTATTACCTTTCACATTCCCTTCAACATATGGACCTGACTGATCTACCTGTAAGGAGGCGCCAAGTATGCACTCCTTCTTCCCCTCTCCTAGGCACCGTCATGAATTGTATTGACAGAAATCGTCCTGCAAAAGAAATTGTGATGTCATATAATCATTCTTACCACTTCCTCCTTGATATCCGATGTCTGTACCATGCTTTGCTCTGCTTACATTACCCTGAATAGGTGCAGGTGGCAACTGACTCTGAAGATTTGCACCCTGCTGTGAGTCATTCTGCGTCTGTGGATTTAAATTTTGATTTGGGCCATTATTATTCCGGATCTTTTTACATTCATCCTTCCAATGCCCCAATTTTCCGCATCCATGACAAGGAAATTTCTTTTTAGCTTCTTCTCTACTCATTCGTCCTCTAAATTTTCCACCATTCCCAGCATCAACATTCGTTCCAGAATCTTTTCCTGGATTTTCACTGGGATTTTCCAAATTAATTCCCTGTTTCTCAGCCATTTTCACCTGAGCCCACATTACTTTTTCCTGCAATTTCTTGTGTCTATCCTCAATATCGTCTCCACAATATTTTGCATACTTCAAAATCTCGTCAATGGGCTTTCCCTGCCAACACAGCATATGCTGTTTAATCATCTGGCAAATTTCTGGCTTCAAACCGTAAACAAACCGGTACACAAACTGACTCATGTTTTTGTCTCCAATGTCTTCAAATCCACTATACTGTTTAAATACCTGCAATAGACGCTCATAGTAGGAATGTACTGATTCATTAGCTTCTTGGGTAGTTCGATCTATTTTTACCCAATCTGTTTCTTTCGGTGGTATTTTCCCTTTCAGGTAAGTTATCACCGGCTGATACTTTTTCATCACATCATTTGACGGGGCACCTGTTTTCGGATCTCTAGGATATTCATCACTAGGCCAATCAACTGTAATTTTACAATCTGTCCGCAAATCGGCAGGTACCACTATGTCAAACAAACCATCTAAATCCTTCAACAATACCTTTGACACCTTCAGAAACCTGTCAACCTGCTTGTACCATTCAATTGGTTTTTCTCTCAATTTTGGAAAATCATTCGTAAATGACAAAATATCCTGTCTGCTCCATGGGACATGTACATATCCTCCTCCCGCAACTTCTCGCATGGGATACATTTGATCTGCTTTCCCTGTTTCCTTCATCACATATTCTGATGCTGTTCTACTTGTTCGTGCTTCTTCCTTTTTCTTGGCGCACCTGGTTTTCCATTTATCTAGGTCTCCCCATTTTTGCAAAACTAACATTAATTCTCTTATTTGTAATCTTCTTCCAGAGGCATTCATATTTTCTAAATCTTTGTCTGAAAATTCTGCTCTATAGGGTTTCTGTAGTACCTTTGATCTCCCTATTTCTATTCCCATCTGTAGTGCTAAATTGGATAATTTTTCATGGAATATCCTTACATTTCTGGTGATACTCCTACACAGGAACAATAATTCTTCTTCATCATAGGTATTTAAGCATTCTAGTCCTACATTTCCTGCTATTATTTCTTCTAATTCGACTTTCAATTTATGAATGTCCATTAATTTCGGAGATGTGCACTGTTTAACTGACCCTTGCACCCATTTTTCTAGATCTTCAGGTGTTACTATGGTGGCACTTTTTGCTCCCGATGAAGTTATTAAACTTACATCTTTTGAACATCCAGGTACATCTTTTCTGGGAGTGCTATTTACTGAACCTCGAATAGGCAAGTCCATGAGTGATATTGTGGATTCACAGTCACTAAATTGATCCTCAATTATAACTGGAGCTTCAGGTTTGGGATTATTCACAGGAGTAGGTGTAAGTATCGGTGGCGGACAGCTTCCCTGAGTACTATATAATGGAACTACTGGACCAATTGTTACAGGTATGGTCAACGAATCAGGATGTACTTTTATCTGGGTTATTTTCTGTATTAATTCTGCTCTGGTCTTTTCTAGAGCTTCCTTTTCTTTGTCATGAGGTATTCTACTCGGGGTGAATTCATGCATTACCTGTGGCACTAATGGAGTTTTTGGTGGTGCACTTGGGGTGCATCCACTTGTCCCTTCCTGATATGGTGGGGGATTTCTTAACATTTCCTCCATAAATTCGTCTTCAGACTCCTCATTTCTCATTAAATGTTTTGTCTTTTCTGTGCACTTACTTCCTAATTTCTCCTCTGCTGAGAACAATGGATATAATCCTTCTGTAATCATTGCCCTTCTCCATTGTTTCATCTGACCGTCCCTAGACTCACGTAGATATCTGGGGAAAAATCCTGGATAACTCCTATTACTTCTAGATCTATCCCGCTCAAATGCCTCGGTTTCCCATTCTTCTAGAGCTTCGTACTGGGTTAATCTAGGTCTGGGTTCTAAGTCATTCATCCTCAATCTCAAGTTTTGCAGAATTTGCCCATTGAACGTGCCATTCTCGGGAAATGCTAGTATTCCATCATTTTTGGTATATTCTATCCAATTCTCCATCCATACACAAGTATGATAACCTCTCTCCATCATCATGAATGAAGCGGGCGTTTTAGCTGGTGGAATAATAATTCCTTCTCTAGTTTTGATTGGTTTGTCCTTTTTAAAATAATTCTTAATCTTTTGTAAAAATGACATTTTTCTCTTTCTCCGTACATCTTAGGTAAGTACCGATGTATAAAATTATATTCTGCAAAGCCTAAATATCTCCTATCCTGACGAATTCCTGTTAAAGTCGGATCGCGTTTTAACATGCAATCCTTATCCACTAAGAATTTCGCTTCTATAATTTTGACCAATCAAATGTCTGCTATCTTTTATTTCCGAGCTAATCCTTGCGCGGCCTTTTGGTGACGTTTAGCTGTCAACCCCTCCTTTACAATCTGCTCTTTCCTGTCCTTGCTGGTTTAACCAATCCCAGCCCGGCACCTGTGACGTCAGTACTACTCCTGACTACTGACCCCTCCTTTACAAGAGTCTCTCCACACCCGCTGATTCAACCAATCCCAGCGCGGCGTTTTGTGACGTCAGCTCCCTCTCCGGCAACTGACCCTCCCTTTACAAAATCTTACGCAAACTTTATTTTCTCTATAAATCTTAATTAAATTTCAGTAACAACATAAAACATTCGCTATCGTGCCAGTTTCTCTAAATTAGAAAAGATAGTTTCCTCCACACTTTAGTAAAACCTTTCCGTTTACTGACATACACTACGAGTAAAACCCTTCCGTTTACAGTTCACACAAGCTCCAGTAGTACCTGTTACTTCTCCAATGTTACCCTTTCTAGGTGATATAACATCAAATTTTTACCAGCGTACTCTTTTGCTATTACTCACACACATAGAGTCCCTAACGAGTACTGAAAGTCCTGCTTAACTTTTCAGTACTATTTCTGCCTGGCAGATAACCTTACTGCAGTATGGCTTCCACTTACCATCCGCTATTCTTTTTTTACCCCGGGGTATTCTGGACAACATAAAACAAAACTTTGAATACACGGATGTTAGTTCATAAAAATTCAAATAAAAATTCTCATTACCCAATTAACAAAGAGTAACCATCCTCTGATAACCAGAAAACTGATCCAGCGCGATATCAGCAAACAACATTCATACACCAGATACTCACTTGGGCCCATACATTCACACTACGCTAATACTTACGCTGGGTTTTATCAGTTGTTACTCTTTATCAAAAATCCCTGCTACCAATTACCTTCTGAATGAAGAGTAATGACTTACCAATGAATCCTTTGCTAATTGGGAAATTTAAAATGAGTGGCATTCATTATAGTACATAATCCTGAAATAACCACTGAGTCAGGAAATTTAAAAATGTTTATCTAAAGATTTAGCAGAGTAAAATACAGAGCCACATGGTACTTAATCGCAATACCCAAGATTAAGCATAGAAATGATTATTGCTAGTCAATGACGGTGTTTAAAGAAGAGGAGAGGATAGAGATAGCAGCGCAACTAAAGGTTGCATTATATTTACCTAAGTGCGAGAACCAAACCCCTTAGCCAAGGAGTTGAAATAATAGGACCCAGGAAGGATGAAGAGCAAAGACTTCCTCCAGGATCAGGACAGGACCGGTGACCTCTCTACAACGACGCCTGCGTCGTTCCCCTCTCTGATACTCGACTTCTCCTCGATTCTCCCGTGCCTTCCTTCTAATGGACTCTGCCGCCCCCTCCTCAGGACCTCTTCTGGACAGGGACTCGGTCTGCAATCGGTCAGCTTGGCGGTCTGGAGCTAAGCGCGCTCTGGCAGCATGGACGCCTGTTCTTCGTGAACGCATGCTCTGACTAATTAACTAATGCTATATTCTATTATACCCTTCTACGCCCATGTACCTCCCCTTAATGTTGCTAAAATATGGGGCCACTACTTCTGATTGGACAGGGACAGGAGGTGGATTCTCGCACCATATTGATTTGGCCGAAATTGTAAAGCCTATTGTCTTTACGTTCCCACCCCTTCAAATTAATACATTCGCTTTATTTCCCACCCGTCTCATGACAAATGTAAACCAATTTTCACAGACATTGTATCAATGTGCGACAGGAAAAGCAATAGTACAACATCTTCGGCTATCAGGTCGCGGCCTTGGACTTCGTCCAGGTTGACTTCATTTGGCAGGCACACAAGACACATGCGCAGAACCATTTGCCTCTCGAGTTTCAGGTCACCAACCCAGGCCCAAGTTTACGAACTAATAAAAGTGCAAGAAGAAAATATTAGAATCACAAATAAAATGTTTCACTGTATACCCACTTTTTCTATTCTATTCCCATTTAATTATATATTCTAACCCGCGTTAGTAGCGTTAGGAAACGACAATTTAGTAATGACATCAGAGCAAGCTGAAGCATGTGAAAACATCAAGCAACCATTTTAATGCACACTGAGCAGAAGCAGAAGTTTTCCACCAAGCAAAGAAAGACGTCACACCATGTGATATGGTTGCGACATGCACATTGAGCTTTCCCGCGCATAGCGGCCATTTTGAATTACAAACAAGCGTTATTCATTAGTAAAACACATAGGCAAGCTTCCTTTTCTTTTGTGTCGTGAATGCAAAGGTTAGTATTAACAATACAAGTTTAATAAATTAATACTGTGAGGAGGATTGAATACAAGCAAGTTTTCATTTATGAAACCTTGCTCCATCAGTTAGACCTGGAAGGGTAAAGATAGAGATGGTGATTACATTAAGAACAGGTTGTTAAAACGGTGCAACGCACAGAATTCCAGTCCTTTGTGGAATTCTAAATTAAGTACTTCAACGAGTAGATAGATCTCACAACTGGACCCATGCACACAACTACTGGCTAACATAGACCTATCATTTAGCTCTTCTGTAATTGTGTTGGTACAGCTGCTACAAACTGTTTTCGTTTAACTTTCGTAGAGTAAATTTAAAACACCTAGTGTTACTTTCTCACAGGTAATTTCTGTTCAGCATGAATTGTAGAGAATTTGCCTAGTGTTGCTGACCTCAGATTGCTAATGTGCTATTCTGAATACTTTGATGTGAAAAAACAAAAAGTCTTCGTTCTATAGGATTTTTATTAATACATTACGCTTGTTTGAGTTAAATCAGACGTGTGTATGCTCCTGGTCGGATTTGCAGTTAAAATCCTTACTTAAACTGGTCTCCTTTAACTTAAGCCTACGCTTAGATATTAAATTCTGCGTTAAAAATTCTAAATTCAATGTGATAATACTTTTCTTTTGAGAAATCCACAACAATATCTGACATGGAACATGGGGTCATACGCTTCTGGACCCTATTACACTTAAACATTTTGACCCTAAAAGTTCTAACTGCCAAGTGGTTCAAGTCAGTAAATATGGATAATATTTGTAATCTTTGTAATAATGGTGCTCAGGATTTGAACCATGTTTTATTCACCTGTCCTGCGTTACTGTTGTATATATGCAGGTTTACGAGACCCTTCTTTTTTTAAAATATGATGCCCGAACAACAGCTGAAGCCCTTTATCTATTGTTCTGTCCAACTAATTATGGGCCTGATTACGATGTCGGACCGACACCTTTTCGATTGGCGGTTCCGAACACCGAATTACGATCTGACCACACATAGTGTGGTCAGAAACTCCCATTTCTCAATGGGAGCTTGTGCGGCATGCGGGAATCGCCCGTAGCACAAGCTCCTATTGAGAAATGGGAGTTTGTGAAAATCCTTGCACCGTGTGTTAGGCACCTCACAGTGCCTGCCACACGGTGCAGGGCTGTTCAGGGGGGCACCAGGTGAGGAGGACCAGGGAGGAAGTGGGCCCTGCAAGGGGCCCCCAATGTCACTTGCTGACATCCTTTCTATGTCGGAAAGGCTTTCAGAAACCGACATCATAACGATGGCGAAAACGCCGTCTTTAAGGTATTATGTAGAGTTTCCGACCGACAGGCTTCATAAGCCCGTCGGAAAACGTTGGTCGGTCTCTCCGACTGCTGCCTCTGACCGCACACATCCTAATGCGTTGGTCGGACCGCAGCAGTAGATGCGGTTCGGATCACAACCGACAAGCGGTCAGTTGCCGTCCGAACCGCATCATAATGAGGCCCATAATGTTTTGTATCCGAGTTTTTTAAATTTTGAAATGCTTTTTAAATTTGTACTGAGTAGGACCCATTTTCATTAGTTAAAATCTTACTTTTATTGTATTATGTTATGAAATATACAGTTTGGGGCTCCTTTTTATGGTAAAATGCCTGTTTTTTTTAATGGTTTTTCCTCAAATTTTTCATGTGGATCTCGTTAGAGTTCCAAATCTTTAATAAAACTTGAACTTAAAAGTCATGGACATATGTTTAAACTTTTCTGTCTTCTAATTAATGAGTTGAAGACGAATTTGGGGTTTTTCCGTTGCACCAAAGCACTATTACTGTAATCTGTTCTTGATTGGATAATTTCATTAACCACCAGAATATATTTCAGAAAAGTAGTAGCGAGATGCTGTGCACAGTCTTCAGATGGACAAAGCAGAGACTCGTAACTGTAGGTACTTGGGGCTAGATGTTTTAAGAATACCTAAGTTTCAAACTGTTTTCATAGGTACCAGAACAATTTCCATGGAGGAAGGCCATTCATTGTTACTCCAAGTTGAGAAAGTGCTGTCTGTCAAAAGTAAGTACCTTTGAATTGGTGGTATCGAATCTGGCATTTATTGGGGATGGAGAGGCTCTTATTAATACTCACGCAACAGGGGGACACATTCCGGGAGACCTGGCAGCCGTTCATTACACTCCTCTCCCAGGAATTCACGGAACTGACCTGCCCTAGGTATTTAAAATTGCTACGCCTGACCAAGTCAACAGAGTATCTGCATTTGGGGTCTCTTTCAGGGGAGCTTGGGCGGGGGAGTTTATTAAAAAGTTGCCAAGGAGCTGCTTGTGGCCGAATGTTGATGCCACACCGGCGAAATATATAACATGCTTCATATGCTCATTGTTGCAAGAATAAAAACAAATTTAAACCTAAAAGTACATAACTTTGTCTTTGTGGTTTAGCTTCATAAGGTTTGTTGCCATCCACCACTGAGCTGCAGCAAGCAATGAGGCAACTTTAGTTTCTTAAACATTAGAGTTCTTCAATGCTCAGCACTGCAAGAAAAAGAGATGATTGAAGTGAAATGAAATGAAAAGACAATTTATTAAGCGCGATAGCTACCCTTAGGCGTCCTAGCGCTACAGACAACACGTGCAGGGAAAATAAACAGTTGAAGCTAGACAGGTTTATTAAAAAGAAGAGTTTTTAGAAGCTTACGAAATGGGAGCAGATTAGGCTCTGAACGCAGGTGCAGGGGGAGAGAGTTCCAGAGTTTGGCCGCGTTATAAGCAAAAGAGCGGCCACCACATCTGGTTCTTTTTATTCTGGGTACTCTGTCGAGGAGAGAGGATGCTGATCTAAGATGTCTGTTAGGATGGTAAGGGGTAATCAGCGGTTGGTTGATAGCAGGGCCTGTCTTCCAGAAGGCTCTGTGGGCAATACAGAGAGCCTTAAATTCGATTCTCTCCCGGACTGGGAGCCAGTGGAGGTTTTTTAGACCAGGATTGATAGAAAGTCGACGAAGAATCTGAAGGAGTGTTCGGGCTGCGCAATTTTGGATGACCTGGAGCTTGCGCAGAGTGGACTGAGGGGCTCCTAAATAGAGGGCATTCCCAAAATCCAGGCATGACAGAATGAGGCCCTGGACCATAATCTGTCTCGCCTGGAATGGAAGTAGGGGAAGAATCTTCCGGAGCAGTCTCAGTAAACCATAGCAGGTGGCTGCAAGGTTAGTTGCTTGATGGTTAAAGCTGAGGGTGTTATCCAGCCAGATGCCCAGGCTCTTGATCGTGTCCTTTGGTGCTGGGGCAGGACCAAGGCAAGGGGGCCACAGTGAGTTCATAATGAGCTTGGGAGCATTACCCAAGAGCATAAGCTCCGGTTTGTCTCCGTTCAGCTTTAAACAGGACAGTGTCATCCATTTAACCACCTCCTCCAAGCATCCCGTCAGGTTGTTATGGGCGGTGTTAGGCTGGTTAAGGGCCACCACTAGCTGAGTGTCGTCGGCGTAAGTGATGATTTTTATGCCGAAAGGACGGACAATCTCAGCTAGGGGGCTCATATATATGTTGAACAACGTAGGGCTCAGGGAGAAGCCCTGAGGCCCACCGCAACTGAGTGGCTTGCTGGGAGAGGTGGTTTCGCCCTCAAAGACCTGGAAGGAACGGTCCGCCAGGAATGATTTAAACCATTTAATGGCATTTCCTGAGACTCCCATGTTGATGAGTCGATGTATTAGTATGTCATGATTTACAGTGTCAAATGCGGCACTTAAATCAAGGAGAATGATTGCTGCTGTGCCTCCTTGATCCAGGATCTTCCTGGCTTCTTCAGTTACCGCGAGGAGTGCGGTTTCGGTCCCATGCATGGGACGGAAGCCTGTCTGGGAAAGATCGAGCAAGTGATTGTTCTCCAGAAACTCTGTCAGTATGGTATTGACATATTTCTCCAAGATCTTGCTCAGCCATGGTAGCAAGGAGATTGGCCGGTAATTACTGGGGTTGTCTTGATTCAGGTTAGATTTTTTCAAAAGGGCCTTAACCATGGCGCGTTTCCAAGAGGGAGGGACTGTGCCAGAGGACAAGGAGGCGTTGAGCAAGTCAAGTATGGTAGGGAGAATGTTACCAATCGCTGGCAGCAAGGCGCGTGGGGGTGCCGGGTCTAGGGGGGAACCAGATTTCACCTGATGCATAATGGGTTCCAATATAGAGGGGTCAAGCAGGGGAAGGGTATCCAAGGTGGCTGAGAGACGGAGTTCCACATTTGAGGGATAAACAGGAGTCATGTCAGGCAGGGTGGATGGGAAGGAGGTATAAATTGTTAGTATTTTTTGAGAGAAAAACTCTGCAAGGTTATTGCAGCGAGTTTGTGCATTACTGGTGTTAGGTGACTTTTTGGGGAGTTTAAGAAGAGTTTTAGCGATTTGATATATTTCTTTGGGCCTGAAGGCAGCTGCTTTGATTTTTTCTTCAAAGAAGATTGATTGAGAAGTTTTGATTTTGTTCTTGTAAGTTTTTATTGCTTCCCTATATGCGATTTTACTAGATGGGGAGTAGTGTAGTCGCCATTTCCTTTCTAATTTTTTGCAACATCGTTTCATTTCCCGTAGACTGGGGGAATACCAGGGTGCAGTTGCGGCGCTGCGCTTTGTTTCAGAGTGTTTTATAGGGATAACGGAGTCCAGGGAATTATGAATCCAGTTATTATATTCCTCATTGGCTAGAATGGGATTAGGGTTGTTGGGAGGCCTAGAGGTTTCCAGGGCCGTCAACCATCGGTCAAGGGGAAGTTTGGACCAATTCCGTGTCCTACACATGGTCGAGTTGGTAGGAAAGTGGGAGTCAGGAATGATCCATGAAAGAGGGATCAGAAAATGATCCGACCACGGAAGTGGAGAGGGGATTCCGGCTATAAGATTCGCACAATTACTAAAAACAGGGTCTAGTAGATGGCCTTTGATGTGAGTGGGGTTGAGCACTAGTTGGTTAAATTGTAGTGCGGCAAGACTCATAGTCATATCTGTGGCAGTGTGGTCAAAGACGTCATCGAAGTGGATATTAAAATCCCCTAATAGTGTGTAGTTAGATGGCCTGCATGCCAAATCGGCTGTAATAGAGGGGAGGGTGTTTAGAAATTCTCCTATGGCCCCGGGAGGGCGATATATAAGTAGGCCGGAGAAAGTAGTTGTGGGGGAGAAATCGATGGCGAAGGAGAGACTTTCGCAATCTGGTATCAAATTCAGAGAATGGCGGCACCTATAACAATCCTTAAAGATGACCGCTAAGCCTCCCCCTCTGCCCTCTTTACGATCCGCACGCTGTATGCAGTATCCCTGAGGGAGGATCTGAACGAGATCAGGTTCTGACTCTGCATGGAGCCAGGTCTCTGTCAGAAAGAGAGCATCTGGGGTAAGTTCCTCCAGAAGGATGGCAATTTCTGTGGAGTGTTTGGGAAGTGACCTGCAATTTAGAAGGTACATATTGCACTGAATATTTTTAGTGTCAAAGCTGGGTTGAAAATGAAATCCACAGTGTGTGCAGGTTGTATGTTTATCTGCCACATTCCAAACATGTTGGCATCTAGCAGGGTTAGTGAAAGTGTATGATTATTTAGGACTACTGTCCTGCCCTTCAACTGTGCAAAGCATTTATTGCCCTTTTAATCATTTTACTCATCTTTCACAATATTTCTACTGGAAGGTGCATTTGGTAAAATTTGTAAGGATGGGTTTCAGATAGAAAGATATCCTACCGATGTAGCAGGCTTTTTTGAGGTCTCGGCTGTCTTTTGAGAGTCCTGTTGCTTCACCCAGCTGTGTTGCTTCCCTTTTTTCACTGTTCTCCTGCCTTACTTTAGTTTCTCTCTCGTTCCTTTGCTTCAAAGGCTCACATACCCTGTGACACGAGCCTCTAAGCTCCTTGGTATCCTCCTTAATGGAGTGACAGAACATGCAGGTCCTGCTGCTACTAATGTTTACAGAGGCACATGACGTACACACATGACACCTCAGAATAAGGGGTGCATGGCTGCCATTGCAATTATCCTCTGTTTCCTTTCCTAAGCTACAAGAATTTCTGTGGGTTTGATAATTTTTAGGTGATTCAGGGTTGCCCTTCTTAATTTGTATATTATTCTGATGTGTTGTTGGGTGGGATTTGATTTGTGACGTTTCGCTGTGGTTGTAATTCGGTACAGTTTACTCCTTTTATTTGTAAACCTGTGTGAGCATTTGCTTGCTAAGAAATTCCTCTGGTACTTATCTAGTGCATTACTCCATCTATATATGTAAAGCATTTTTTTACAGAGTGCATACCACATTGACTATTACATTGCTGCAGTTTTTCCCTAGATAGGTCTTCAAGCACCCATTATAAGGCTGCTTTGTCATGTTATGTAGTACTCCTTTACAAGTAGGTTCACCAGGAGAATTAACTTCTCAATTTTTTCTGATGTAGTTGTTTGAGATAAAATAAGGACCACTGTAGGAGGGTTGACAGTGATGGGGCTATGTTTTTAAATAACTCACTGTCAGATGATTCGAGTCATAGTGTAGCAGATTGTAGGAAGGTGGAATCTGACTGCATGGTTGCCCCCACTTTTTTCCTGGTGTTTTGCTGGTTTTCGACTTAGTTTGGCTGGGATCCTGCTATTCAGGACCCCAGACTATCTGCTTCCCCTTCAATTGACTGTATGTACTTTAGGTACACTCCAGATTGGATTCTGGGGTACCCTTGTGAGTCCCTAGTATATGGTATACTATGTACCCAGGGCATAGGTACCCCAGAGGCCTACCAGGAGCTGCAGCATGTATTGTGCCACCCCTGGGAAGTCTTTTAAAATGACACAACAGGTCTGCTACAGCAGCCTGTGTAAGGTGGTGTATCCACCCCTTACTGAGATATAGGTTCCCTATATCTCTCCATATCACTGCACATGTAAACCTATCAGTCACCCCTGTGGCAGGCCTTAACAATCCTGAAGGCAGGGTGCTGGATTTCATGTGAGAGGGTGCCCATGCATGAGCAGAGCCCCTCTGCAGCTTTCGGAATCTTCATTCCGGGGTTGTTTGTGATGCAGCCAGACCAAATACTCTTAAGTGCATTATAATCAAACGGTAAATGCTAACTTTGGAGTGGCTGCATGGAAAACTGTCGTGTTTGGTGTCAAACACCTTGGAATCATACCCCCACACCATTAACTGGTGTGGGAGTATGATCCCACCCTTCTAGAGGGAGAGACATGACAGTACCGGTATACCCGGTACCAGCTAACAGCCCTGGCATCACAAAATGGATGCTGCAGCCACAGACACGAGTCTGCCCTCCTGCTGCTGGACGAAACTCCGGCAGGGGAGGCCTGGACAATAGGTTTCCTGTCGCAGGGAGGTGTAACCACCTCCCAGACAGGCTTTAGTGTATTGGGGCTGGGTGGGTGCACTCTCAGAGTGCTCTGAAGTCTGCACTGGGGGCACATTTGGTGTCCCTGTGCATAGTCCAGCTCAAACCGGTTGCAGGGGCACACAGCCCCTGCTCTGGCGCAAAACTGGACAAAGGAAATGGGTGTAGCCACCCCTCTTTCCTGACCCTCCCATAGGTGGGTCCCCAGAGTTTGTCCAACCCCTTCCTTGGGTATAAAGTAGGAAACCCTGACTACAGGACTTTAGATTACACCTGGACTAAACTCTGATACCAGAAACCAAGTACTTCGACGATCTACACTACGCTGGATGACTGAAGAATCTCCCTTGGAGTAAAGGAGTTACTCCCCTGCAAGGTAGGCACCTTTAACGCAACTGACCGGTTGGCATCTCCGAGCTCCGACGGACTCCGAAGAATATTGCCACACAGGAGGTGGGTTTTCCTAGGTCTCTGAGGTTGATCTGTGCCCACAGCAAGTCTGAGGCCCGTATCCCTCGTGGAGACCGTGCAACCCGAACCCCTGGACACCGCGACCATTTGCAGAAGCATCAGCTTTCCGGCGACCCCTGAGGCTGAGCTTTGGGTTACTTGTAGCTCTGACCCCGAGCAGTAATTGCACCGAAGATTGTCGGCCTACACTCAACGAGTGTTCCGTGGGCCGCCATTTTGTGATTCCTCTCGAGGTCCATTTGCGATCCCTGGTCCATTGACCTGTGGGTCCCCAAGAAGGCAACTCTAACTTTTATTGGGCTTCCCTGGTTGCTCCAGACGTGCCCTGACTCTCCATCGCTTGGTGAGGCCCCAGGACCTTGCTGGTCCGCACAGAAGCATCTTTTCTCTTCCTGCGTGGGTTGCTGTTGCCAAGGCTTGTTGTGGTCAATCCGATCACCGACACCCCAGCACTCGACATCCTTCGTGGGACAGCTCAAATCCGGCTCCTGGTCGTCGTCGACGTCTCCAGGACCCCGTGGCTGCAGAGTCAAGCTTCACCTCTTCGCACCTGAAGCACCCGACATCAGTGGGCATTCGATTGCTCCGCTCCTGGTCACTGGCTAGTGACCCAGACTCTGTCCCCTCTGCTTTCAGGTTCTTCACATCTTCGATCCAGGCTTGGATCACACCGGACACTTTTCTCCTTCACGGCAGCAGCACTTTGCAGCAGATCGCCATTGAAAACGACGACGATTCCCGACACCTTTTGACACCCATGCACCCGGCTTCCCTGGGTGAGGTAACTCGAGTACTCCGGTGCTCCCGTGGGTGTTGGCCCTAGAGCCCCTTAAGTCTAAAGGGGTTTGCTCAAAGTCCTCTCCTAAGTGTCCTTTTGCTTTAAAATTCCAACCGCGACTTTCCGCATTGAATCCTACGGCGCTCGCGGCTGTGTTCACACACTGCACACGTCCCCCGTGGGTCTCCTGTGTCACTACCTTGGGTGGTTCCTTGGGGTCCCAGCGATTCTACGTGCTCTAGGCACTGTGTCTAGTCAAGTCGTGGTTCTTATACCACTTTCTTAGTATATGGTTTGGTCTCCCCCTGGAGCCCACTGTGTATTGCGCTATTTACTGTCGTTTTAATACTGTGATACTGTGTAGCTTGAACTCTAATCTCATAAAGGGATTAGTAGTTAGTGTTTAGAAATAAATACATATATTTTATATATATCTTGTGTGGTTCTCCTTTCATTTAGTTATTCAAAGAGGTTATAATCTGGTAAACCAAGCTGCTTTACACTCCTTCAAGACTTAGCCTGAAGGCTGCTCTCCATAGCTACCACTAGGATAGCTTTCAATAAAGGTTGTCTTTAAACCTATCATCAATAAGGGTCGTTTGGACTGGTGCAAGGTGCCCACTATAACTAGTGGACAGCATATGCCAGGCCAACTTCTCACACAGATATCTGAACTACTGCTAAATCTTCCATCGCCAAATGAGTAAGTCTGATTTACACTGGTGGCTGTAGATATTGGAGTATTAATGATACAGAGAGGGGTAAGAGTAATGGTTTCTCCATATGCAACACCAGGAGCCCTTCTGGAAATTAAAGTTGAGACCAGTCTCATATGCCCACAAAGCCACTCATCAAGGAGTCTGTTGTCCACTGAGGTCACTTTGAATGACATTGTGCTGTAAACGCAGTTGCCCCCTAAATACCACTGGTTGCCAGCAGAGCCTTACTTCTTACACAAGAGCATGGTGAACCATACACAGCTTGACATTCGTCCAGCAAGGCATCTCCAGCTGACTTACATTGAATGCATGAAATACATGTATCAATGACGTAATGCCTCTGGAACTAATGCATAACATTCTAACATCTTACCTGGCAGCCTGATGCCAAGTGTATATCTATCTGAAGAAACCCACCAGCATAGCAAGAATAAATTATAACCCATTCCATTTTGTTCTGTTGTGAACCCCCCCAAATCGAAGGTCACACTCCGAAAGATTTTCTTAGCCTCAATGGGAACTTGCTTATTGCACCACCTTCAGAGAAAAGGAAAATGGACCGGTATCTCTTACTCTTCTCTAGAACAAGTTAGGATCATCTAAATCGAAAGTGTTATGAATCAGATAACCATGCCAGAGAAGCTCTCATCTGCAGGGGTTATTTGTAGATGTGCCGGCTCTCACCCTTATTAATATCAGTTTAACACCAAAATATACTAATAAGCAACAGAATGGTGACCAGTCAAGCTTTCCAAAGAGCCTTCCACTGCGTAGCAGCACATCTAGCTGCATTTTTAGTAACTTTTGAATTAGACGCAGATTTTGTTTTGTTAAAATCTGCAGATTATGCGAAAAACGCCGCAGCTGAACAATTGCACAATTCCATTGACCCTGTTTATTATGTATAATCAACACACAAATCTTGCGTATCAGAATGATAAAAAGTATTATTGTAATCTCAGCATTCTTTATATAAAACAAGATGAGTATTAGAAAAACCCAAAGCATTTTATATCGCACATCTCTACTATCCGTACTAAATCGTGTAACCTCTACCCAGAGCTTTAAGTAGGAGAGAGAAAGTGGGGGATCTCAAAGGGTCATGGCCATGAAACAACTAGTGCTCTTGTAAAGGGGCATGCCCTCCGTAACGCAGGGCGTGGCCCAATAGAGGGCACTAGAATCCAGTGTTGCACAAATTCATAAACAGTTCTTTCACAAAATCATAAGCAGCAATATATTTAAATTTATGCAGAGACATTTTTCTGTGCTATTGGGAAGTCTGATAATAATTTTTTTAGGAAAATGTTTTTTTTAAACAACTTACAGTTTATGAGCTATTCACTACCGGCTGCTTATTTTCAAACTCTGCAGACTAACAGCTGTTTGAAGCTCAACTCAGAGAAGACCGAGGTCCTCATCCTCGGACCCACACCTCCGCCTGGGACAACACCTGGTGGCCCTCCGCCCTCGGGAACCCACCCACTCCTACAGACCACGCACGAAACCTCGGCATCATCCTCGACTCCTCCCTCTCCATGAACCGCCAGATCAATGCCGTCGCTTCCACCAGTTTCAACTGCCTCCGAATCCTCTGCAAAACCTTCAAATGGCTCACCCCCCCGACTGCAGAAGGACCGTCACCCACGGGCTCATAACCAGCAGACTGGACTACGGCAACGCCCTATACGCCGGAATCAACAGAACTCTACTACACAAACTCGAAACCTTCCAGAACGCCGCAGCCAGACTCGTCCTCGGGACACCGCGTCACGAACACATGACCCAACACCTACGAGACCTCTACTGGCTCCCCGTCGAGAAGAGGGTCACCTTCAAACTCCTCACCCACGCCTACAAATCCCTCAACAACATCGGACCCAAATACCTCAACAAGAGAATATCCTTTCACGTACCAGAGGAACCTCCGCTCCGCCGACCTCGCCCTGGCAGAGGTCCCCCGCATCCGCAGAAACAGAACAGGCGGGAGAGCCTTCTCCTACATCGCAGCCAAGACCTGGAACGAGCTCCCCGTGAACATCAGACGCTCCCCGACCCTGCACACGTTCAGGAAGGACCTCAAGACCTGGCTCTTCGACTGATCCGGAGCTGCTCCCCCCCCCCTAGCGCCTTGAGACCCTCACGGGTGAGTGTCGCGCTTTATAAACCCCTGATTGATTGATATTGACAGTGAGCTTTCAGGGTGCAAGGCAGACAGAGAAACCAAGGCTTTGTGATAGCACAGTGTGAGAGGGTAGGAATGTTTAGGCATTTGCAATGACAAAGTCCTATTGCTCCGTGTTTCAGTGAAGCTGGACTTGAAGCTAAGTGTTTATCACAGTGACAGAGTCAATTAACTTGAAATAAAAAAACACTCAACAGAAATTTGCATCAGCTGTAGTGAATGCTCTATTACAGTAACTGCGGTAAAAGATAGGTTTTCACTGAATTTTCTCAGTTTTACAGCACTCTTTCAGTCTTATCAGCGAAAATGTGCCATCAGCCTTCTGCAGCAAATCACTGCCTCGGTGTTACACCACCCACCCCTCTTGCCCCCTGCTGATTCGTGATGTGTGCTTTCAGATCACTATCAGTGATCATACCTCAGGATTGTGGCTGCATACATAACAAAGTAGCCTCCTCCAAGTTCCAGAAAAGGCCGGGGAAGGATGGTACTGCGCCAAGGTCATATATCTTTCATCCTGAGCACGAGAGCAAAAATAGAGACCCCGATATGGACCCATCTCAGCACCTGGTTTTGAGAACTGCAGGTGCTGAGCGCCGACAGGACCCAGTCTACTTAAATCCCTGCCTCTACCTAACATTAATATTTATCTAATTATCAGCCTCCTAATTATGGTATTGGCTGAATGATTAGTACCTTCTCTCGCTATTTTATGTATGCCTAGCCATGTATTATCCTTGCATACTTCTAAGAAGCTCTCAGGCCTACAGATGAATATCGGCTCTCTCGCTTTCTCTCCAAGCAATCAGTCGTGGTGTTTGCCTGTCCCAAATTCTTAGGTCTCTTTATACCTTTCTTCCCAATAAATCTCTGTGGAGAGGAAGTTACTGTGCAATTTCTTGCATCTGTGTCACTGTGTGAACAGTGCCTCAGAGACATATCCGAAGGATAGCAATTGTATCAAACATGCTTCCTTCCACTTTAGCTCATGCCTGTCTGAGCGGCTGTCTGAACTGAAGACTACTAACCTGACAAATCTTGATGCTGGCAGGAGTGACGAGGAATCCCACCAGTTTTCCATTCAGCAATAACTTCTCCCAGATGTATAAGCTGAGAGTGATGTTGACAAATGGTGGAATGGGGTTGGGATGAGAGAAGAAAAACACAGAGACAGTTGAATCTTCGGTTTCTTCTTGACTGTCTTCTCAAAGGATATCCTTCTCAGGTCTGGAGCTGTTTGGATGATCACTCAAGGCCCTCAAAGTCACCTTCATTGAGGATGACACAATATTAGTTTCAAAACAGTTCTTTAGGCTTACTTCAGTTTGCAATTTTCCTTTCCCTCAGAAACCTTGTCATATTCATACCGTAATAATCTCTACTGTAGGCCAGAAAAATCTTGTTTGCTTCTCTTTTTTCTTTCTATCCGTATTGAGATCAAAAGTTGACCTTCATTATCTGTGAACACATGTACAACATTAACATTCCTTCATGTAAAACATAACATTAACATTCCTTCACATATGAAATACCTTTACTTCTGTTATCCAGAAGCGGAACCTTTACCTGAGAAAATATAGAATGTCCTTTCTGTTTCCAACAATAAAGTTTCCACATATTTTTCACATATGTTCGATTGTGCAAAACAATTTTCTCTCGGAGATCTTGTATTTATTCTCTATGGTGCAAGAATTGCATTCTTCTTTTTAAGGGTCTTTTATTCCTTAGGTAATAAAACTTGCATGCTTCTTTTCACTCAAATTGTCTCATATGTATCCACTACCAAGATAAAGACTCGTTCCTGCCTTTGGCTTTTCAGGTTTCTTAGGTTTCTTATCCCTCTGACAATACTTAAAGACTTGCCAAACATAAAAATGGACATAACATCAAGTCTCCAGATTATAAGATAAGTATTTAGGTTGTATTCTTTTCAGCAACTTAATCTTTGTTCCCACCTGAAACATTGATTCTTTTCTGAATATTCTCCTTTGTTCTTTTACCACAGGTACCTGGTTATCTTTCTACAAAGTGCTGCTAATGATCTCCGAGGACCGAAGGGGCACCAACAGGATTCCAAGTGATATGCAGGTAAGTGTAATGTGACAGAATTTCTTTATTTAGGCTTTAAGGACCAGCAAGTGCGATACTGCTGGGCTGGAGGCCCATGAAGAACTGACAGTTGGCTGCTGCTTGGATGTGCCCTTTATACCGAGGCCACGCCCAAGATGGCAACTGAGATTTGCTAGATCTCCCGAGAGTTCAAGCAAGATCTTGCAAGGTCCTGGGATGAGTGCATTCATAGACTGTTGCGCTGGCCCTCTGCACATTTGTCCCCATACAAGGCAGGTAGCGGCAAAAGACCAATGCCCATGAGATGGGTAAGCGGGGACATGGTCTGACAAAGGCCTTGTAATGTTGCTTACTACACGTAGCTTTCTGAATAGCAGAATGGAAGTTTCCTCTTTGTTGCATTTCTATTTTTGTTAGTGCAGCTAATGTTACCCTGCTTATAATGTGGCGATCTTGCACACTCTGTTAGCTATTATCACCATTCAGAATATTAGTTTTCTGGGCCCTGAGCCTTTAACACACATCCTGTAGTGAATTAGTCTGGCCTTGTTTTGCCTACAAGTAGAATTGATTTGTATCGCACATGCATGTCATCCGAAAAAACCTTGTCACGTATGTCTGTACTATCACAAAACAATTTCATATAAAAAGGACATATAATAAGATTAGATGGCTGCATGAATGTGGGAAATATATTACAAGGTTTTAAATAAATAACGCTAAAGCAATAAAAAAAGAAATGAAGAACATAACTTCAAGGCTGAAATCCACTTGAACACTATCTCTTTCACCCAGAATGTTTTTTCCTCATTCATCCCTCAACATAACTCGGGAGTGCCTCACCTTTCTCACCATGCCTGATGTCCACTAACCTTCTTACATGTAGGGGTCGATTCCGATTCGGGCCGGAAAAAGCACCGACCGACTCGGAGCCGGAATTAATTCCGACCGACACGTACCTGTGGCGCCCGACACGCCAAGTACGATGCAAAGCGTGCAAAATCCGACCGACACGTACTAAACCCAAGCCAAACGACCGAGCCGCACGGAAAACAGCAATTCGGCCGGAAAAACACGCGAATCGAACCGACCGACACGCACCCGGAACAAATCCGACCGAAACGTACACGCGAACTCCAAACCGCACAGTACGATGCAAGGAGCGAAAACCACGACCGAGTAATACGGAGGACAAGCCGTACGACCGACACGCATACAAAACTGCGAGCCGAAGTAACACAAAACACCGCGACCGACGCGTACGCAGCATAGAAAACTGCACAAACACAGCGTGAACGAAACGGAGAAGACCGTACGAGACAACTGCAGGGTCCGACTCGGTCACAAGAACGTTTCCAACATGCACAGAAAGTACTAAGGAAAAATACACAAAAAAAGGCCAAACAAGCAATTACAAAGCCAATAAATACTGGGGGGGTGGGGACAGAGAACAAAGACACACCCACAACTCCACCCATATAAAGGACACAAATCCCAACCATGATCCTTTGCAAATGCTATTCACCTGCCAGCACTCAACAGACAGCAACCACACACCCACAGCTCATCCCTCACACAAGCCACACACCATCAGCACACCAACAAATAGCTACCTCACATACACCCAGCAAAACACACACTCACACACCTTCACCTGCACACCAACACACACATTACTCACCATCACCACCCATCACCATGCCCCCAAAGAAGAATCACAAGTTCCTAGATTGTGAATTGGAAGTCCTGGTAGACGAGATCCTCAGGGTAGAGCCACAGCTGTTTGGCGCACTGGTCCAACAGACACCCATCTCCCAGAAAACAAAGATGTGGGAGAGGATCATCAACAGGGTGAACGCACAATCACCATGTCTGCGCACAAAGACTGACATCCAGTACAGGTGGTATGACGTGCGCAGGAGGGTACGGGAGCTGCTGAAGAAGGACTACCTCCTGAGCCAATACACCGGCAGTGGCCCTCCTGCCAAGCCAGTATACCTCAGGCCCTGGGAGGAGAAGGTGCGGGCCATCCTTCCGCCAGTGAGCGTCTATGGACTAGAAAACATCCCAGAGCCTGGTGAGTACACAACAAATGTACACAATATTCTGCCACAATACACACACACACATCACTGTCAAGGGAGAGTCAAACCATGCACTCTTAGCAATTACACAGCAACCAGAACAGAATCATCCCAAAATGTGTATGTCAGTCAGATAAATACAACACATGCCATCTCAAAGTTACATTTAACCATGTCATCACATGTACAAACACAACTACAACTACAGCTAGGCAGTGGCACAAATATAACTAACAAACACATCCAGACATGTAGCCACCACTACAACACCAACACACATTGAAGACCACTGAAAGAAAGGAATTCTGTGTATGCTGGGCAAGTCAGTGTAGCCAATAGCATCATGGGAGTCGTAGTCACAGATATTGCTCACCCCCACAACTGTCCCATCAACACCACCATGAACCATGCGCACATCACAGGGAGTGGAAAAGGACTCACAAGATGGCTGACACTGGCTACTGCTGTGGGGAGCACAAGGCCCTGCTGGAAACTGTGCAACAACCAACAGCAGGACACCACTGACTGACATCCTGAAAGACAACTTGCACTCTCTGCAATGCAAGCACGTTGCATGGTGGGATATCTGGCTAGCTGGGAAGGAGGACTCACAGCACTGACCATAGTTATAAGCAGCTCACCTCACACACACCCTCAACACAAACTCCACATAACCCACCTGGGAGAATGCAATGCCTCACATACCAAATGAAGATCCCACAAAGAACCACCACCCTGGGTAATGCTGTGTGAAGCACAGGGACACACCTGGGACTTGTAGCCAAACAAACGCAAGGACAACACTGTCAGCCTTCCTGTCAGCACAGGCACACTACCCCACAGGGAAGCAGAGTCCAAAGGAAGGAAGTACGGGCATGCTGGGAAGGGGGTGTAGGCAATAGCATGATGGGAGTTGGAGTCACAGATACTGCTCACCCTCACAAGTGGCCCATCAACACCACTCTGAACCATGCTCACATCACAGGGAGTGGATAAGGACTGACAAGATGGCTGACACTGGCTACTGCTGTGGGGAGCACAAGGCCCTGCTGGCAACTGTGCAACAACCAACAGCAGGACACCACTGACTGACATCCTGAGAGACAACTTCCACTCCCTGCAATGGAAGCACGTTCCATGGTGGGATATCTGGCTGGGTGGGAAGGAGGACTCACAGCACTGACCATAGTCACAAGCACCTCCCCTCACACACCCCCTCAACACAAACTCCACATAACCCACCTGGGAGAATGCAATGCCTCACATCCTAACTCAAGATCCCACAAAGAACCACCACCCTGGGTTATGTTGTGTGAAGCACAGGGACACTCTTGGGACTTTTAGCCAAACAACTGCCAGGACAACACTCCCAGCCATCCTGTCAGCACAGGCAGCCCACCCCACAGGGAAGCAGAGTCAAAAGGAAGGAAGGATGGGCATGCTGGGAAGGGGGGTGGAGGCAATAGCATGATGGGAGTCGTAGTCACAGCTCAACATCCCCCACCACATGGCCCAGCAAGCTCACACTCACGCATGCACATCCCACAGAGAGTGGAAAGGCCCATCAAAGATGTCTGACACTGTTGCTGTGTCGTGGGGAGCACAAGGGCATGCTGGGAACTGCACACCAACCAACAGCAGGACACCACTGTCAGCCATCTTGCCATTGCTCTCACACCCACACACACTGAACTCCCCACAAAAGCAAGTAAGTATGGGAATGCTGGGAAGTGGGGTAGAGGCAATAGCATGATGGGAGTCATAGTCACAGACATAGCTCACCCCCACAACTGTCCCATCAACACCACCCTGAACCATGCTCACATCACAGGGAGTGGAAAACAACTGACAAGATGGCTGACACTGGCAACTGCTGTGGGGAGCACAAGGCCCCGCTGGCAACTGTGCAACAACCAACAGCAGGACACCACTGACTGACATCCTGAAAGACAACTTCCACTCCCTGCAATGAAGCACGTTCCATGGTGGGATATCTGGCTGGGTGGGAAGGAGGACTTGCAGCACTGACCATAGTCACAAGCACCTCCCCTCACACACCCCCTCAACACAAACTCCACATAACCCACCTGGGAGAATGCAATGCCTCACATCCTAACTCAAGATCCCACAAAGAACCACCACCCTGGGTTATGTTGTGTGAAGCACAGGGACACTCTTGGGACTTTTAGCCAAACAACTGCCAGGACAACACTCCCAGCCATCCTGTCAGCACAGGCAGCCCACCCCACAGGGAAGCAGAGTCAAAAGGAAGGAAGGATGGGCATGCTGGGAAGGGGGTGGAGGCAATAGCATGATGGGAGTAGTAGGCACAGATATTGCTCAGCCTCACAACTGGCCCATCAACACCACCCACAACCATGCTCACATCACAGGGAGTGGAAAAGGACTCACAAGATGGCTGACACTGGCTACTGCTGTGGGGAGCACAAGGCCCTGCTGGCAACTGTGCAACAACCAACAGCAGGACACCACTGACTGACATCCTGAAAGACAACTTGCACTCTCTGCAATGCAAGCACGTTGCATGGTGGGATATCTGGCTAGCTGGGAAGGAGGACTCACAGCACTGACCATAGTTATAAGCAGCTCACCTCACACACACCCTCAACACAAACTCCACATAACCCACCTGGGAGAATGCAATGCCTCACATACCAAATGAAGATCCCACAAAGAACCACCACCCTGGGTAATGCTGTGTGAAGCACAGGGACACACCTGGGACTTGTAGCCAAACAAACGCAAGGACAACACTGTCAGCCTTCCTGTCAGCACAGGCACACTACCCCACAGGGAAGCAGAGTCCAAAGGAAGGAAGTACGGGCATGCTGGGAAGGGGGTGGAGGCAATAGCATGATGGGAGTAGTAGGCACAGATATTGCTCAGCCTCACAACTGGCCCATCAACACCACCCACAACCATGCTCACATCACAGGGAGTGGAAAAGGACTCACAAGATGGCTGACACTGGCTACTGCTGTGGGGAGCAGAAGGCCCTGCTGCCAACTGTGCACCAACCAACAGCAGGACACCACTGACTGACATCCTGAAAGACAACTTTCACTCCCTGCAATGCAAGCACAGTCCATGGTGGGATAACTGACTGGCTGGGTGGAAAGGAGGGCCGGCTGTCAACCAAATACAACAAATGCAGACCATGTTCACACCCCAACAAATACATAGAAATGCCCAAATAATGCAGGACAATGTGCTACACCAATATCAACCCCTGACTGTGACAACTTAGGACAATGCAATGTACAGGCCCGCACCCAGAGGCACAGTCACAACTGTCAGGTGTGTCAACCATTGATGCCTGCAGAAACATAACATACATTGTGTGTGTGTCCCAAAAACAGGTGATGATGGGGACACAGCAGCAGACGCTGAGGAGTCCCAGTCCCAGGCTCAAGAGGATACGGAGCTCACTGGTGTCGAACAGCCTCTGCCCTCCTCGGATGAAGAAGACCAACCTGGCACCTCCGGTGCAAGTCAACATGCAGCACCAGCAGGACCACCAGCTGCAGCACCAGCAGGACCACCAGCTGCACCCCCTGCACCCACCCCTCCAACGACTGTCACCACAAATACCATCCCTGCCGACATGGACAGAACAAGGAGCACCACCAGCACAGGGACCATGGACCAACGTGGGGCCATGGACACCACCACCACCACCAACCCCCAAGGGGGACCAGGGTCATCTGTGCGTGCCACTGCACGCACTGCACATGTCGGCAGGGGTGGTGGGAGGGGTGGGAGACAGAGGTCGCTGCTTGCAGAGGTGTCTGGTGTGCATGATGACCCACAACTGGCATGCATAGCCGATGCGTACCAGTCCAGCACCGGAGATCTCAGCCAGGTAGTGGGGCTCCTCAGAGACATGAAACAGCAGCAGGCTGCCCATCATGCCCGCTTGGACTCGCACATGTCCCGCGTGGAGTCCAAGTGGGACACACTGCAAGAGATGACGGCGGTGCATAAGGACATATTACAATGCCTCCGCCAGATGAACAGCAACCAGTCTACACCTCCCTGTGTGCCAACAACATCTGGTGCTGAAACAACTGCAACTGCCACAGGGAGGGAGGATGACTCTGGCGGAGAGTCCCCTGCACCGCAGCAGCCTGACTTGAGGGGCCCCCCCCAAAGAAGAGGGGTCGTCCGAGGAGGGGCAAGTGAGAGGCCGATGGCCAAGTGCAACCCCCAGGAAGCCTGAACCTGTTCTGGATGTTCACCTTTGTGCACAAACTGTTCACCCTGTTGACGGCAACACAACTCCCACACATGACATGGGGAGTACAAGTTGGACCAATGTCTCAGACAACTGTGGCCCCGATACTGGGGATTTTGTCTACCAGGACTTTCAATTCATCTAGGAACTTCTGATTGCAATATAAATGTACAGCACTAACCATCCTATGCACTATTCACACAAATGTATCACAATAAACACACTAATACACCATACTTGCCTCTGTTGTGATTCCAACGTGGGTGCTGTCATGGGGATGATGAACTGCAAAATTACACTGTGTATGCGAACTGCAACAGCAAGTACAACACAGGCATGTGAGTAATGGCAACGTGACACATATGAGGGAGACACACCACCAGGGCTACACAACACATTCACAGCTAGGCCATCTGACTCATTGCCTACACTGATGTTGCCAGGAAAGACGGTGCAATGCACAGACACCACACCTATTCCCAGTTGTAGTCAAGTAGCCCACAGGTGCAGTAAGCAAATGGCAGTCAAATGTGTGACCACAGACAACGCACATCACAAAGTGAAGCACAGGTTTATTACACAGTTGCAACATGTCGTAACCACTACAGATGCAAGGTAATCCCACCTGGCAGCGGGCACACAGTCAACAACTGTAGAAGGAAGGAAGTCCATGGGTGTGGCGCACATCACCTGTAGGGACACAACAGCTACCACCCTGGAAGTACAATCACGTCGTCGGTGGACACAGTTGACCAAACGAATCTGAAAGTACCCTGTGAAGGACAGAAATGACACACAGTCAAAAGCAATGGAGAACAGGACAGAACAGCAAAACTCATGCACAATACATGTTACAAGATACCCACCCAGAACCAAGTTAGCATGTCAACACTGTTGGGGAGTACAGACCACCTGTAAGCACACATCGCTACACACATCCAGTCAAGTAGCCCATGGACACACTCCAACAGCACCAGAGCACCACCTACACATATCATGCCAACTCACATCATTGACATGACACCTCAGGATACTCGCATTCAGCTAAAGAAGTTGGTGATGAGTTGTGCGGACATCACCATCATCATCATCATCACTGGCATCGTGGTCCAGGCCAGGATCCTCCACAGGTGGCGGATGTTGGTCATTGTCATCCTGGATGAGAGGCAACTCCTTCCGCACTGCCAGGTTGTGGAGCATGCAGCAGACGATGATAATCTTGCACACCTTCGCTGGGGCATATGGGAGGGACCCTCCTGTCTTGTCGAGGCAGCGGAAGCGGCTCTTCAGGAGACCAAATGTCCGCTCAATCACTCTCCTGGTCCGACCATGTGCCTCATTGTAGCGCATCTGGGCTGGTGTCACAGGGTTCCTGAGGGGTGTCAGCAACCACGGCATGTTGGGGTATCCCGAGTCACCTACGGACAGACAAGTGCACATTAGCTGACTTGGAAAAGTGGGCGGAATACTCCAGATCAGATCACACACAATGGCACAAAGTCAGTACACACCGACAAGCCAGGCACGCTGGTTCTGCATCTGTGCCATCATCCTGGGGATGCGACTACTCCTCATCACAAAGGAATCGTGTGCTGAACCAGGGAAACGGGCACACACGTGTGAGATGGTCATATCTGCAAGACACACCACCAGTGCATTGACCGAGTGGTAGTGCTTGCGGTTACGGTAGGCCTGCTCCTGGGCCAGTGGTGGTACCAAAGCCACATGTGTCCCATCAATGGAGCCAATGACATGCGGCATCCTCCCCAGGGCATAGAAGTCACTCTTCACGTCAGTGAGTCGTTGCAGTCTAGGGAAATAGATGTACCGGTTCAGGTATAGCAACATTGCCTCCAAAACATCGCGGAGCACACGGCTGAACATGGTCTGTGACATCCCACCAGCAGTCGCCACAGTATGTTGAAAGGTACCGGTGGCAAAGAAGTGTAGGGCTGCCATCACCTTCACCTTGGGGGTCAGCGCTGTAGGATACGGCCGGCCAGGCTGCAAATGTGGGGCCAACTGCACTGCCAAATCCTCAATCAGCTGCCTGGTGAAGCGGTACCGTCGGATGCTGTCCCGTTCCACCATCGTTGCCAGGTCTGGGAATGGTCTATGGACAGCAGGAGCCCTGCAGTGCAGAGGAGAAGAAAGCAAGATTGTCAGTCACCCCACATATGCGGCATTGAACACACTCAATATCACATCATACATCATTATGAGGCACAACTACATGAAGTGTGCAGTTCCGTTAGGACATGTATGGTACATACATGGCCAACATCTGTCATCACGGTTCAACAAGTGGCATCAATAAGTCCCAGGTTGGCCCATTGGATATCATGAGGCCGTGTCACAGTTCCCATCTCCTGCTGCCATGTCACAATCCCCCCCACAGTGACATGTGAGGACAGATGTGCCCCAGGCATCACAGCTCAACGACAGGTACATTCCCAGGGACCCTGTATTGCCACATGGACACTGGCATTACATGGAGTATCATGTATACACCACAGCAAAACAACCATGACCCCCATAGGTAGTGGTTCCACTTGCCTCTGCAGGACAGACATGGACGTCTGTGACACACACACGCACAACATCAAAGTCCATGCACACACAACGTGGATGTGGAGACTGTCTCCCATTGTGCACATGAAATCAGAGACATTGTAAACACTACATGCACACAGACTGTGGAGGACCATCACTATTGTGCCACTGGGACACCCTGGCTCAAACATACCGTCCCACATGGGACTCACGGGGTATGTGACATGACATACACATACACCACCGTGAAATGTGACCATGGCACATGCACAGATATGAACAGTTGCACATCACAGTGGTCATGTACACGTAACACCCAGGATCCTGTCCCCATGAACACGTGCACAGCCTGGGGGTGGCTGCCCCCAGGTGACACCCACAGGACAACATGTACACCAACATACACACAATAGGAAATGCAGCCTTACATGCCTTATGATACAGTTTGGACAGGCTGTGGTGTTGTAGGTGTGCCCCTCACTCCCTGGGAGCTATCTGTGGCTGGCATATGTTCATCTGAGACAGGCATGGTGACATATGCCAGTCACTTGTACAGGGATGCGTTGAACAGCAATGGACCGATCGGTGCGCCCGGCCGGCCCATTGCATTCAATGTGTGCGGGTACGCATTGTACCCCTGTACGCGTTGTACCGCAATGGACCGATCGGTGCACCCGGCCGACCCATTGCATTCAATGTGTGCGGGTACGCGTTGTACCCCTGTACGCGTTGAACAGCAATGGACCGATCGGTGCACCCGGCCGGCCCATTGCATTCAATGTGTGCGGGTACGCGTTGTACCCCTGTACGCGTTGTACCGCAATGGACCGATCGGTGCGCCCGGCCGGCCCATTGCATTCAATGTGTGCGGGTACGCGTTGTACCCCTGTACGCGTTGTACCGCAATGGACCGATCGGTGTGCCCGGCCGGCCCATTGCATTCAATGTGTGCGGGTACGCGTTGTACCCCTGTACGCGTTGTACCGCAATGGACCGATCGGTGCACCCGGCCGGCCCATTGCATTCAATGTGTGCGGGTACGCGTTGTACCCCTGTACGCGTTGTACCGCAATGGACCGATCGGTGCACCCGGCCGGCCCATTGCATTCAATGTGTGCGGGTACGCGTTGTACCCCTGTACGCGTTGTACCGCAATGGACCGATCGGTGTGCCCGGCCGGCCCATTGCATTCAATGTGTGCGGGTACGCGTTGTACCCCTGTACGTGTTGTACCGCAATGGACCGATCAGTGTGCCCGGCCGGCCCATTGCATTCAATGTGTGCGGGTACGCGTTGTACCCCTGTACGCGTTGTACCGCAATAGACCGATCGGTGCGCACCCATTGTCAATGGCCTAGCCTGGCAACGGACGCGTTTTCGAAATTCGAACGAGTCGGTTGCTGGAAATTCAGTTGGTCACCCACAACAATGTTGCAAAATCATGTATGTCATGAAGTTGAAGATTTGAAGGATGCTGTGGGCGTGTATTGGTGCTGCTATTCCATGGATTGGCCAGATTCAGAAGATGCAAACGACTTGGACCTATCACTTTGGACACATGGGACAGTATCTGCCTCTGCAGCACATATATATTGCTGGCTGTTCCCCTGAGAGCTCACTTGCCTGCACTACATGCTCCAGGACGACATCTGCCACTGCACTGCTGCTGTCTCTGCCCCCTCTGGACCCTGCAATGGCACGTACTGTGGAGAGAGCCCCAGCCTTCAGCCTTGAGGAGAACCAGGCCCTGCTGGACAGCCTACTTCCACAGTACAGCAAGCTGTATGGGACACCAGGGGAGCAGGTGAGTGTTCTGTGCACTGCCTTTCTGAATGTGCATTTTGTCTGACTAGCAAGGCTGAAAGTCTGCACGCCACTGGCTAGCAGGCTCACTGAGTAGTTGTCACCCCCATAGTGTGTAGTGACATGCACTGGACAGGTATGGTGCAGTGACAGTGCATTTGAACAAGGTTTTACTTCCCATGCAATGATACCATGTAGTGACTTCTGGCAAACTGTCCATGGGCAGCGTTGCACTGCCTGTGTACATCATGTGCCCCTGTGATTGAGACATGTATATACAACTGTGTCATGCACGGATATGTTGCATGTGTAGTAATGGCCTTTTCACTTTGTCATCCTGACAGGTTAATGCCCATCGGAAGCAGGAGATCTGGAAGGACATCGTCCGGGCTGTCCGGTCCGTGGGGGTCTACAAGCGCCGGATCCGCAACTGCCAGAAGAGGTGGCAGGACCTTCGGGGCTGGACCCGGAGGATTGCACGGGTCCAGCTGAAGCTGTCGCCTCCTCGCAGGAGGGGCGGAACACGGACCCTGACCCCCACATGCTCCAGATCCTGGCGGTGGTGTTTCCAGACCTGGATGGGCAGCTGAAGGCCAGACAGCAGCAAGGAGGGGGTGAGTCAAAGACTGCACTGTGAACTCTGTATTACATGCTATGTGCCCTCCTCTGGCCTGGTTAAACTGCCACAGTACAGCAGTCATGTTGTCCAGGAGCCATGTCCCTCTATTGTGCACTGCCCACTCCTCATCTGATACCCAGGTGTGGCCCTTACATTCAGGGAATTGTGTCACTTGGGACTGTGTCCTTGCAGTTTGCTTCACTCAAGGTGGGGGACAGCATCTGTTTCGCTAACTCTGTTGTGGGCATCATGGGTGGGTCCATTGTTCACACAATGCCTGTGTTCGGACATGTAATCTGCGTGTTGCTTTGATATGCGGTCCACTTGCTGAGCTGAGCCACCACATGTGCCTGGGGTATCTGGCACACACCCATGCAGCGGGTGGGAACAATGTTTGGGCCCCAGGAGTGTGCAGATTACGTGTGTCACACATACATAGCCAGCTATCCACTGTCCAGGGCTCATCCCTCACTCATGTGGGTCAGGACAGTCATGCCTACTCCAGCCCATCCAATACACCTGTACTCCCACTCCCGTGTATCAGCTGACACGTTGTGCGCAGTGATTTGACCCCTCAGGTGTCTGCCTCTGTGTCAGTGTGCTGTGGATTTGTTGCCAGGACTGCTGGGGTGTTTCTCGGTAGGGGCTCAGCATGCCACTGGAGATGTGACCATAGGAGACGATACTTGTGTGTCACATAGGTGTTTGATCAGCTGCCCGTGCAGACTGGGGTATGCGAATGTGAAGTTCAGGCAGCTGTTTCCCATTCACAGCAGATTGTGAGGGGCTCAGGTTCAGAGGGTGGTGTCACAGGTCTCCCATATGTCCAATCGGTATGACCTGGACAGATGAGGGTTAAGATGATGTGTTGTGTGGGGGATGTACATGTGCACTTGTGCAGCTCCAGGACTTGCATTCCCCATGACCTACTATTGTGACACAGTGCAGAGTGTTGTTGTCTGGCTGCCAAGTCATACATCACTGAGACAGTGATGCATGACTTAGCAGTCATGCCTCCGCCATGGCATGTGTCTACTTATTGGTGATCCTGCAGGGGAGTGACATGTGCTACATGCACACCATTGTGGCAATGGCTATCAGGACATGGGTGCATCATGGTGTCTGTCGCTGGTATGCATCACATGCATTTCCTATTTGACTCTGGGCATCCCTTTAATCCGGAAACCTGTACTGACTCAGTGGCAAGAGTTGTGATGTGTGCATGTCCACATGCTACACCGTGTCCTCTGCACTGTCCAACTACTGTGTAGGTGGTGCATGTGTCCACACTGGGGTGTTGCTATCCAACAGACACCAGACAGATGGGTGCAAGGCCATGTGGGATGTGAGTGCCATGGTTGGCATCAGACTGACAATTGGCTTCTCCTGTTCAGTTAGGGCACTTTTAGCAATGTTCAACTAATGATGCCAGGGCTTGCTCTGTAATGTGCTGTGCTCACAGTGGTGTGTGCGTTTGGTGCAGGTGACTGATGTCTGTCTGTTTCCCCATTGTTTGCAGATACATCCACGGCCACGGAAGGGGACAGCTCCACGGACCAGGAGGAGCCGGAGAGCCAGACTGGGTCAGCAGCCAAGGTGTGGTCGGAGGGACCCAGTGGCACGGAGGGCGAGGGGAGCCACACCGAGGAGTCCTCAGCAGCATCCACCTCAGCTGAGGACCACAGCGGCTCGGAGGATGACTCCCTTATGGAGGCGGGTGTCAGCAGCCACCACACCCCAGCTAGTGTTGCTGTCCCCGCCACCACCAGCACCACCACCGCCCTCCCATCGGCTCCCATTCCCCAGGTCCGTGGAGGCTCCCATGTTCGGGAGCGTGTCTCCTTTGGGCAGGGCACCGCACCCCCTGCCCCTGCCCCTGTGTCCCCTGCTGCCCTGAGTGAGGAGTCTGTGTACCTCCTTCGCCAGCTCCATGTAGGGCAGACAGCCATGCTGAGTGTCCTCCATGCGCACACCGCTCTGTTGACTCAGCTGGTGTCGTTCATGGAGGGCATCTCATCGGGCATGTCTGACCTACAGAGGGGCAATAGGTCCATGGACTCCTCCCTGACGGCAGCAGTGTCCCTCCTCAGACAGTCCCTCACCCCTCCTGCCTCTGCTCCATCCACACTCCCCAGCACCTTACCCGTCCCAAGCACACACACACCGGCACAGGCACACACCAGCACACACACGTCCAGCACACAGACACACACGCCACAAACAAAACGCACACGCACGCACAGTCAGGGGACTGAAACCAGACTCACAGGGGATGGGGCCCTGGAACACACACACGCATCCACAAGCACTGCGCAGTCCTCAGTTGCCTCTCCCTCCAAAGCACCCTCCCTTGCCTCACCTGCAACCCCAAAGACACAGCGGCTCTTCCTCAGTGACCTCGGCCTCTTCCCCTCCGATCCAGCTGATACAGCATTCAGGGGAAGAGGAAGCCCACCCACACGGAGCAGAGTGCCCCTCGCCCCCGGACACCCTCCCCCAGGCGCAGACAGACTGAGGCCCCCACCCGCAAGTCCCCCGGAGTCGTAAGAGCAAGACCCCGCCGCCGCCCTGCAGCTCAGGCACCAGGTCTCCTTCCTCCATCCCTCAGGCCCCCACTCCACAGGTGCCCCCACCACACCCTGCCCCAGGTTCCCCCACCCACAGATATACCATCCCCAAGAGGATCCGGCCTTCTCCCCCTGCCACTTGCTCTCCCGGCACCACACCCCCGCTGCGCTTGTCTGTGCCACTGATGTGGTGAGGGTGTCCTCCCCTCTGTCCAGCCCACCTTGCCTGTTCCCCATTCTCCTCCCCTGGAGGTAGGCACTGCAGTGGAGTCCACTACCACCCTGTCTGACTTGGGCACTGCAGTGGCGGACCTGTCCACTCCATCTGCAGGGTCCACTGCAGTCGTGCCGGCACCCACAACATCTGAGTCATGCCCCCCAGTTGTGCCGGCACACACCATGTCAGACACCTCCACTGCAGTTGTCAGTGGCTCTCCAGCACCCACCACCCCTTCCCTGCCTCCTCCTGGTGAGCCCTGATCCTGTTCCTGCGGTGCCTGGCCTGCCCCCCCGGTTGCCCCTCCTAGTGGATTGTCCCTGGTTTTGTGCAGTGCAGGCATGCGTAGGGTGACATCTGCCACTGTCACCCTGTATTGACTTACTTGATGGACTGGCCACTGGCCTTTGTTGGAGCATTACTGTTCTCTGAGTTTTTGGACACACATATGCTGAATAAAGCAACTTTCTGTTATCTAGTGCTTATGCTTCTGATGTACATGTTGTTGATGATGCTAACCATGCCCTTGCTGCAGTGATGGTGATATTTGGTCTCATGATAATGAAGTGTTACTGTGCAGGAACACATGTGGTCCAGGGGGAATGTGTCCTATCCTGTGGTGTATCCATGTCATCCTTAGCAGCATCTGAGGGTGTCATGTGTTCAGTATTTGGCAATGGGATTTCCTACTTACATTAGCAATTCCACATCTGTGGCTTCCACCCCTGCACATCTGTTGTGCCTGCCATTGTTCAATTCGTCTACTTCCCTGACCGTGTGGCCATCTCCACTGGACATGCAGGTTTGGGCATCAATGGGGAAGGACTCATCTGTGTTGTCAGTGCAACATTGCTATACAAGTGTGTTGGATCTGTGCTGATGATTTCGTTGGCACTCCCATGACCAGGCTGATGTGACGGGAGCCTTCATTTGGTGCTAATTGTTGATTGTGTGACCAAGTGCTCAGCTGACATGATGGGGCCCTACTGAGGCAACATATGGCACAGCTTTCCTCACACAGGAGTGGAGTCCCCTCATGGCAGTGTGTACTCCTGTGACATTGCCTGCGCCCAAGGTGTGTGTTGTATGAGCATGTCTGTGTGTTCACTTCCGTTTTGCTGTGCATGCTGTGATCCCTAGTGTTGTACCTGTTTGTGATGCTTGCTGAGTTGACCTATGTTCCCCCAAAGTCTTCTCCCTGGGTTCTCTGTGATGTGGGTGCATGGCACATTACTGGTCATCAGGGTGTCACCCATAGGTGTGTTTGCTGTCAGGGCTGAGTTTGTGTGCAGACGCAGATGGGTCACAGTCAGGTTTCCCCTTGGCACTTGTTGTTTACACCTGTCATGTGATTTCCAGTTTGTGTTATCTTTCAGTGATTGTGACACGTTGTGTGTGTGACTGCTGGCACTCCTCAGGGTCCGGGCTGCAATGTTGGTTGTTGTCTATGTGTGTTCTTTGTGGGTGACCTTGGCTTCTTCATTGGTGTGTGACTGTGGCTGGGATCCCATTGGTTGGTGTGGTATTGCCGTCATGTCCATGTACAGCGTAGTGTGCAGTGTGTCAGACATTCAGGAGTCTTGTTGAGTGGCCATGTGTGATGTGTTTCTGCACCTTGGTTCCCACCCACCACCCTGGGATTGTCATGGGTTCATGTGCAATGTCACCAGTGCATGTGTGCTTCACTGCTGCACATTGTTGGAGGTCGAGGTGTGTGGTGTTGAGTGTGTGCAGATGAGAGTTGTTGCCCGGCTAGACCCCTGCCTCCATGTTGGCCTTGGCTTACTGGCCGTGCTGATTGATTTGTGCTTGTGTAGGTGTGATGGTAGTTTGTTGCTCAGGACACATGACTGTGGTTCACAGTGTGAACGACATTTAGCTTTGTCATCACAGTGGGATTGTAATGCAGCCCAGGGTCCCCACATTGTGGGGGCCCTGGGGGTAGTGCTGTGGTGTGTCTGTGTCTTGCTGTGTCAGTTGCTGTTCCTACGTGCTTGTGTGAAATGTGTGATTTGTGCTCCCTCTCATCTGACAATGCCTGATTGCCCACATAGGGGATTTGGATCCATGAGTTACCTTTGTGTGGCACTGTATGCACATCTGTGTAATTGGTATTCATCCCTCCTCATGTGTTGTGTGGTTGCCTGGGGACACTGGCACCCCCTCCCCCCTCACCTGTTGTGTTTGATGTGCAGTGTGGGTCTGCCTGTTTGTGTTTGTGCATCTGCACCACTGCATTGGCATATCTTAGGTGTGCCATTGGCTGTATGTTGTTTGGTGGGTTTCCCCTGCTGTCCCTGGGACTCCTAGGTCATCGGTCAGCACAATGATCATGGTTTGTGTGTCCCATTGCTGCCATGGTATGGTATCTGTTCACCTCACATCTACAGTCTCCACAGGGTATCTGCATTTGTGTGCCCATTGGTGCAAATATGTGGGTCTGCATTCTGATGGTCACTTCTGTCATTGTGTCATTGATGAATGTTGACTGTGTCAGCCCCCATGGGTGTTGTTTGTCTACACATGGCCAAAGATATGTCTTATTTGCACTGCAGTATTTGCCTCCCCCAATCTATGTTGCAATGGGACACATGCACTACTTTGCCACTGATGTGTTTTATGTTCTGTGACCAGGAATCATCCATGCAGTTTGGCAGTTGCAGCTTTTTCTTCGTCAACACTTACCTTTTGGTCACTGTGATGATGGGGGTTTGGACCCCATTGCCACAATGTTCAAAATGTGCTTCAGCTATGGACCCCACACTTACCTTTTGGTCACTGTGATGATGGGGGTTTGGACCCCATTGCCACAATGTTCAAATGTGCTTCAGCTATGGACCCCACACTTACCTTTTGGTCACTGTGATGATGGGGGTTTGGACCCCATTGCCACAATGGTCATGGCCTGCTTGCATTGTGGGGGCCACACACATATATGTGTGGCACATGTGATAGGGGGTCACATTGTATGTTCAAAGTCATGTTCAGTGTTGTAGGCATTTGACACAGTCTACACACGCTTGTCATGGTGTTGGGGGGATGTCTTTTTCTTGCATTCCCTAGGTTGTGGTGTGCTGGTTGTGTCATGCATTGTCCATCCTATGAGTGGGGGTGGTGTTGGTGGTAGGTATCCAGCCCCCCATGGGTAGAGGTGGTAGTAGTGACAGGCATCCAGCCCCCCATGGGTAGAGGTGGTAGTAGTGGTAGGCATCCAGCCCCCCCTGGGTAAGGGTGGTAGTAGTGGTAGGCATCTGGCACCCCCATGGCTAAGGGTGGTAGTAGTGGTAGGCATCCAGCCCCCCTGGCTAAGGGTGGTAGTAGTGGTAGGCATCTGGCACCCCCATGGCCGAGGGTGGTAGTAGTGGTGGGCATCTGGCACCCCCATGGCTAAGGGTGGTAGTAGTGGTAGGCATCCAGCCCCCCCTGGGTAAGGGTGGTAGTAGTGGTAGGCATGTGGTAGGCATCCAGCCCCCCCTGGGTAAGGGTGGTAGTAGTGGTAGGCATCTGGCACCCCCATGGCTAAGGGTGGTAGTAGTGGTAGGCATCCAGCCCCCCCTGGGTAAGGGTGGTAGTAGTGGTAGGCATCCAGCCCCCCCTGGGTAAGTGTGGTGGTAGTAGTGGTAGGCATCTGGCACCCCCATGGCTAAGGGTGGTAGTAGTGGTAGGCATCCAGCCCCCCTGGCTAAGGGTGGTAGTAGTGGTAGGCATCTGGCACCCCCATGTCTAAGAGTGGTAGTAGTGGTAGGCATCCAGCCCCCCCTGGGTAAGGGTGGTAGTAGTGGTAGGCATCCAGCCCCCCCTGGGTAAGGGTGGTAGTAGTGGTAGGCATCTGGCACCCCCATGGCTAAGGGTGGTATTAGTGGTAGGCATCCAGCCCCCCTGGCTAAGGGTGGTAGGCATCTGGCACCCCCATGGCTAAGGGTGGTAGTAGTGGTAGGCATCCAGCCCCCCCTGGGTAAGGGTGGTAGTTGTGGTAGGCATCCAGCCCCCCTGGGTAAGGGTGGTAGTAGTGGTAGGCATCTGGCACCCCCCTAGCTAAGGGTGGTAGTAGTGGTAGGCATCCAGCCCCCCTGGCTAAGGGTGGTAGTAGTGGTAGGCATCCAGCCCCCCCTGGGTAAGGGTGGTAGTAGTGGTGGGCATCTGGCACCCCCATGGCTAAGGGTGGTAGTAGTGGTTGGCATCCAGCCCCCCCTGGGTAGGGGTGGGAGTGGTGGTGCGCATCCAGGCCCCTGTGTGCATATGTGGCATTGGTGATGGGCATCCCGCTCCTATGGTGCTGCTGTTGCTGGTGTAAGTAAATTCTGCATCCCTCTGTGTGTGTGTGATGTGTCGTGTACGTGTTGTATGTTTTTGTGGTTGGTGTCTGACTTACCTTCTGCGCCGTACGCGTCCGTGCCTGTTCCGGTAGTAAATGTAGAATATTGGTAGGATCGGAACAAAGGGATTCATGGTTGGTTTGTCTCGTTCGTCTTTCTCGTTGCTTCGCGTCGTCCTCGTCGCTGGCGTGTTCGCCTCGTAGCCGTGGATCGTGTTGTGGCGCGAATCGGAGCTTATGTGCGCCTCTCCCGGAAGCTTTGACGTGCCGGACGTAGCGACGGGTTCGGCGCGTACGGAAAGCGCATCGTACTTGTTCGGCCGGACGGGGCTGCATTTTCCCTTCCGTGCGACTCGATTCTGCGTTTCCGGATTCGCCTCGGTCGGAGAACAGGACCTGGATTGGGTGAGTACGACTCGGCCGGATTCTATGCTGTTGTGCGCATCGTACTTACTCGTTCGGAATGATGTACGGATCGGTCGGGAAACAGGCATTCGCATGGCTTTTTTCCCGACCGAATGGTATTGGGTGCGCCTCCGACCGAGATCGGAATCGGCCCCGTAGTCTTGTTTTCTTAGCTTCTCTCTTAACCGCTGCCAGGGACTTACAATAATTTCCTTACATACGCTTTCCTCATCAATGTTGAAGCTCAGTTAGTTGGTGCAGAACAATGGCACTGAAAACATATGGCCTCATGCAAAATCTGAAAGGTGTTGGTAAGTGTAGGAGGCTGGCTTAGCATATGGTGCACACTTATTTAAGTGAAGCACCCTGCACTAATACAGACCACTGTTATGGTGATTTTAGTGGTCTTAGTAACCATGGAAAGCTCTCTAAGTGGTAGCTGTGGAGAGCAGTCTTCAGGCTTAGTCCAGAAGGAGTGTTAAGCAGCTTGTTTTACCAGAACTAATCATATAGTGTAGGTTAAATGAAAAAGAACCACGCAGTGTAGTTATAAAAATAGTTATATTTATTATACACACTCAGTAACACATTGGTATATCTTCTACATGGAGATATGAACACAATACACACAATATTTCATAAGGAGACAGGTATGTAAGCACAAATACACAGTGGTCTCCAGGGGGAGATCAAACCATATACAAAAGAAGTGGAATGCGAACTGCGACCAAAGTCGAGACCTGACCCAGAAAACTCAGAAGAGCTGGGGACTTAAGGAACCACCCAAGGTAAGTACCCAGGAACTCCAAGTAGGCTGTGTGCAGAGTGGGAACACAGCCGCGTACTCAATGCAAGTCAATGGGGAAGTTGCAGTTGTAGTTTTGAAGAAGGACCCTTCCCAGTGGACCCTGAAGAAACCCCAATGGAAGATGGAAGGTTGGAGAGTCACCCCACCTGTGGATACCCCAGGAACCAGGATACCTACACCAGGGAAGCCGGGAGCATAGGTGCAAAGTAACGTCGAAAACCGCCGTAGACCACAATGGAGGACTTCAGTGAAGATGCAGCTGGTGAAGAAGGTAAAAGAGTCTGGTAGAATCCAAGGATGGATTCTTGAAGAGAAGTACCTGCAAGCAGAGGGAACGGAGTCTATGCCACTTGGGAGTGACCAGGAGCCACGGAAGACCAATGACCACTGATGACGGAAAATGCAGGAGAGTTGACGGTGACCTTGTCGCTGCAGCGTTGAGCACCAGGTGACGCTGTGGAATACTTGGAGTCGATCACGAGCTGTCCCGCGTCGGAATTCGAGAGTCAAGGGGTCGGTTTCCGTCGAGAGCACCAACAAGCCTTGGCAGCAGCAACAGACATGGAAAACGAAGAAGGTGCAGCGTCGGGATTAGCCAGGTCTAAGGGACTCACCAAATGCAGGAGAGTCTGAGCAGGCCAGAACATGCAGGGGAGCCCACTGAAGCCAAAGAAGACCCTCAAAAGGACCCACAGGCCAAAGGCACAGGAGTCGCAAGAAGAACTCGAGCAGCTCACCAAGGATGCAGGCCCACGGTGCAGAGGATGCGGTGAGGATGAAGATCTTGGTAGCAAGAGAGACTGGAAGCTAGAGCTTCATGTAGCCCGAAGATCTCTGAAGGACAGAGTCAACAAGCCTTGGCAACGGCAAGTCGACCCAGTCCACAGGGATTCTGTCCCAGTGTTACCGATAAGGGATACTGCCTTCAAACTCGGTGAGACGACAGTGCAGGCCCGAGAGAGTTGCAGAACCCCACCTGTGGTGCTGAGCCTTTCAGGGTCCGTGGGACCCCAGGAGCAGCAAGCCGGTCAGCTTCGTTGTGGTGCCTGCAGGGGAGTGACTCCTTCACTCCAAGGGAGATTACGTCCGGTGTCTTTGATGCCCACAGTCCTGGAGAAGAACCAGGACAGGCACAGACAACGCAGAAGACTGTCAGGAGGACGAGACCAGGAGCAGCAGAAGTCTTCCTTGATGCAGTCTCGGTTCCATGCAAAGTCTAACGAAGTCCAAGGTGCCCAGACGGTTGAACTGGAAGTGGTTTTGGATCGGAATCTTGTCCCACGATGAATCTGAAGAGCAACCTACAGGTAAGCCCTTAAGTACTCTAAGGAAAGGGTTGGGACGATTCAGGGTTCACCTCCCAGAGGGGAGGATTCTCCCATGTCCTTTGTCCAGTTTCGCACCAGAGTGGGAGCCAACGGCTCCCTGAACTGGTTTGAACTGGAGCATGCAAGGAGGGCACCAAATGTGCCCTTCAAAGCAGTCTGGTGGCACTGGCAAGCGCCCCCACCCCAGCCCAATACACAAAGTCCTGTCTGGGAGGTAGTCACACCTCCCTGTGACAGGAAATCTATTGTTCTACCTTCCCCTGCTCGAGCTCAGCTCAGGAGCAGGAGGGCAGAATAGTGTCTGTGGTCGGCAGCATCACTAGCTTGCTGTAAGACCCTGAAAGGCTGGTACCGGCAGTACAGGGGGACTCCCAAGGGTAGCCCCTCCGTACATGGGATCCTACGTCTAACACTGGAAGTGGTGTTGGGGTAGGATTCCAACATGTTTGATACCAAACATGACCAGTTTCGGTGCAGCCAATATATAGTTAGACATCTCGTAATTGACTTGATGTCCACTATATGTCAAAAATGGCTGACCTCACTTACAAAGCCGGGAGAATCGACTCCCGGGTTTGTAGGGGGTGTCCTGGTCATGAAGGATACCCTCATTCTTATAACCTTGCACCCTGCCTTCAGTATTGAAAGGCCTATCTTAGAGGTGACTTATAGGTTTTTAAGTGCAGTGACCTCAGATATAAGGAAACTTATATCTGTGGTGAGTGGTGCCAGCACCAGCTCAAACAGGCTGCAATGGCAGGCCTGCAATCACAGTTTGGGTGGTCTCTTATGGGTGGCATAATACATGCCGCAGCCTTTGGGAGACCCCTGGTGTACCTATGCCCTGGGTACCTCGATACCATATACCAGGGACTTAGAAGGGTACACCAGTAGCCAATTGGGAAGGTACCAAAGACCTTATCATAGTCCAATTTAGGGAGAGAGCACAGTGACTGGGGTCCTGATTAGCAGGATCCTAGTCCGAAATCAGAATGACACCAGCAAAAAGTGGGGTAACCATGAAAGCAGATCCTACTTTCCTACAGTAAGTTTTCATTATGACTGTGCGTTGCTATGGCTTTTGATTATTACTTAATGTGAAACATGAGTAATCGTCAAAAATCTAGTCTTCGCTGAAGGAGTGGAGCATGTAGGTCTTTGCACTGGGTTACATTCCATTCCATCCATGTGCTGGGTGCTGCACTCCTATGTTATGGGCACACGCTACAGTTTGCGATGGAAACATTAGATGCAGGATTGTCAAGTTCTTTTCCAGACTGCTGTTCACCCTGTGTTGGCTAGAAAAAAAAAATCAAAATAGCCAAGCCTATACCATGGTTTAACTGTCAAGGTTCATCCTTTCTGTTCTGCATGGGGCCCTCTGTGATTCACATGCTCCCCTGTGTTGTGGATCTGTAATGCATTTACTCACCTCCTTGGCTGCTTTGCTTGAGGCTGGTGACCAACTCGCTTTCAAAATGTCATAACAACCACCAGAAGGTAAGAACAGGCCCACAAAAAGATTTTTGGTGCAGCAAATGTGGTTGCCTCTGGCCAGCCAGCCTCTCAACTCATCAGAGTTGAACTCTAGCTTCTTACAAATATTCTTCATGCACACGTTTTACAAAGTTTTCTATCAGTTCAACCAGTGGAATTATTGTCTGTCCCCTCAACAGCTAATTCTCACTCCCATTCTGTTCTCCTCTCAGACCTCAACATTCCTCTTCTTCATTTACCAACTTATTATTGGATGGTCAGTCTTCTATTACCCTGCTCTTCTCTTTTAACCTTTTCAGCACTTCATCTCCTGCCATTGCCTTGTTCCACTACTCTGCACATATGGCAGTTTTCCTCACCTGCTTAATATTTACCTCATGATCCTTGCTTGGATACTCACTCCCTAAGGGCAGCCTTGATAAGTAGTCGGCAACTATATTCCGCATCCAAGCAACATACTCCACCTGAAAATCATATTTCGTCAACCTCTCACTCCACCTGGTAGACCTTGGTGTATTGCTTGGCTGAATCTTAGATGAAGGTATAACCTGGGGGTCTCCTAACATTTCTGCAATAAGAGCTACTTATGTTCAATGAAAGTCATCCCGAGCTACTAATATTACTGTTCTAGTGACCACATCAACCAAGATTACATTAGTGAGCACACTATGCAAGTTTACCAGCAGTAATCAGGTAGGGTTGCCAGCAGTAATGTAAAAAAGGTTTTGCTAATTTGGCATCAAGGTAATAACGTTAACAATAAATCTCTCCAACCTCACATGATTTATCAATCGGTATCAGATTTATATATATTCTGGGAATTCAACCATTTTTGCCTAACAGCTTATGAGTTCTGAAAATACATATATGTTCGCCTTGAATGCGTATTTTGAATTTGAATTTATTAGGCTGGCCTGCACACATAAGAGCTACTTACAGTTAGCTGAAGAGCTACCAGTAGCTCACGAGCTACACGTTGGAGAAGCCTGTATAATAACCGAAAAATATATTTGAAAATATTGAATCATCTATCTGTTTACAACTGATCCTCTCTCCCTGCATAGTTCACCCCAGGTCCTCACAGTGCTCTTGAAGAAAACTCAATTACTACTTTAGCTTTCTTGTCAAACAGCGATTAAAAACAAGTCTACTCTTTCAAAACTGTGGCAGTAGTTAGTACTGTCTTCCTCGTCACATCAAACCTTCTCAAATTTGTGGCATTAGCAATCTTATTCTTAATAGTCAATGGCTTTTTGATATTCCTTCATCCACTTAATTCCAGTCCTTTTCTTTATCACCCTTTGCATAGAACTAATAATACTTGCAAAAACCCTGACATACCTGGAGTACTACTCTACAAGGCCCAAAACGATTGCGCCATTTACATTTGGGCAGTGGCAATTTTGATTCTGTCGCCACTAAGTCCAGGGTGCTGTGCTTGTGCATTGTGACTTCTTATACATACATTAGTTTGTTTGCTTGAAATTAATTCAGGCCAGTATTAATCTCCAGATTTTCTACATCTTCAATTTGCTTGTGTCTGCTACCAGACCGCATCGACACTGGCATTCCGGTTGGCCTAGACAGCCTCCGTTGTTGATGGTGCTCGTGAACTGGTGCTTGTAGATATTCAACCCGTCGCCAGTTTGATATGAATTGTAGATCACCTGTAGCTGGACTAAAGTCGGGTGATTTTTCAATGGTATAAACAGCACACCTTCAAAACTGTCCCAATATTTTTGAAACACATCTCCAACTGGCATAAACTGAATAATTAATTCTTACATGCATAACCACATCTTTGACCTAATGCCTCCACCCCATCTATTATTCATTGTCTCTTATTCATACCTTACCACCACCCTCGCACACACTCAAAGCAAACAATTCTCATGACCTCAGAAATTCCTAAACACCCAACACGGAGACTACTCCTTTTAATCTTCCATTGTTGCGTCTTGGCCTGGGTTCGCCAAACAACCTTTGTCAATGCGCGTTTCAATGTATTCTGAATATTCTAGCCCACCTTCTTCAGGACCTGTGTCTGGTAGCTTTATTACACCCAGGACAACAACTGGGGTACATTCTAACAAAATAAAACACCTACATGTAAGGGTCAGAACTACAATAAATGTACAAACAATTACTGCACGTTAATTCCAGAAATAATTGAGATCAAGGTGCAACCAAATCACTTACCACCCATGTATACAATAACGCCCAAACTGGGCAGCTAAAATAAAAAAAAGAAAGAAAGCTGCCAACTCTATTGTTCCCATTACCCATAGGCATCCAAAAATTAGAGAAAGGTACCATCACCAAAATCGTGCTTAGAGGTGTTCCCTTAGTCCCTCATGCTAGATGTCCAAAAAGGGTCACCCATTTCACACTTACAACTTTTATACTGATACTTTTTCAGTACTTCATGACAGACTTTACTGTAAAAAATCTTCCAAAGCACAACCAGATAATTTATTTTTTACAAGGTAGGCAATGCTAAGAAGTGTCCTCAATGGAGCAACCCTAATATGAAATCACATTTTCATAAACTCTTAAATGCCAGTCTTGTTAAGATAAGGTAGACTCCAATCCACTGTCTACTACATAGCAATGATACCAAAATATAAGTCCAAAGTTCAATTCTGATACAGCTCAAATCCCACAGACCTCTGCAAGCAGCTGGTAAACATCCTCTTCTTCTTTCTTTTAACAATAAAAAATGTAGAATACCCTAAACAGATAAACAAAAGTAAAATGCATAACTCATTTAGAACATAACTAGCAATCCCTCCATAATTTGACATTGCTCAATATTCTCTGGCTCACTCTAATAATTATTAATGTACTGCCTAGTAAGTCCCCTGAAGACAATATCCTGACAATCCACTTAAGTAAGCGAGACTCATAAAGCTAGATGAAACACATTCCTCCTAAGGCGCCATGTCCTCTCTAAAGGCCTCATTACGATGATGGTTGGACATGACGTCGGCTGTCCTGCCCTCCCCATTATGATACGACCGCCGTGCAGGTGGTCGTAAAATGCCTTTTCTACTGCGGCTTCTGTTGCGGCCCGGAAAAGGGCTGCAGCACAAGCTGAAGTAAAATATTGCACTTTTATATTTGGGTGGGCACCACACGTGCCCCCTGGCCACTTAGCAGTGGCCCACGGAGTACAGGAGCCCTGCTTGGGGCCCCAAAGTCCCTTTCCAACAGCCTTTTCATGGCAATGGGACTGCCATGAAAAGGCTGTGGGAAATGGACATCCTAATCCCTACGGCGGTGCCTGCGCAGCCACCGCCTCCATTGTAGGGATTAGTGTCCGACCGTCTCCCCCAGGCAGCGGTCTGTCCCCCAGACCGATGCAGTCCGACCGTCCGCATCGTAATGCGGCGGTCGGACCAAAGGCCTGGATTTTGGTGGGACAGCTACCGAAGGAATGTCAGTGGCGGTCTCACCGACATCAAAATGAGGCCCTAGTTTATAAACGACAGCACACTAAAAACAATAACATCAGTCAGGCTTCCCAATGTGAGTATTGCCATAATAAGCTAAGGAGCAACTACAATGTGTCCACTGGTGAAACAATATTTACATCAGAAAATTACAATACTGCCCAGATCCTACTTTGCTCAAAAATACATTCTATCTGCTATCAGACTTAAGATTTTTAGAAAAATGCACACAGTTTGGCTAAACTTGTATGGCAAACTATCACATAGTTACCATATAATATAAAATTCGGACATGCACTTATTTGTTTGTATTGCATGAATCTCCCGGGAAGCATCCAGAGCACTGCAAAACAATGGGGGATATAACAACAAGTACTCGGTATCTATTTAAATATAAATATAAATAGTGGCTAACCAGATGTCACACGATTAAATAGTGCAGCAGGTCCACCATATATTAAGATGATGTGAGAACAACCTAGGTAAACGCACTTTTTGGTGGAGGTAGCACAGGAAAAACTTTAAAAAGTCAACCCGGCGTTAAATAGCTGTGAAGAATATCTAATAAAGAAGAAAACTGAGAAGTTAAAGAAGGAAATTTAGTTCCACTCATAAGAGGAAACATATCCATACCAAATGGACAATTAATATCTAAACCTGAATCAGGGGAGTGCAAGAGAGTGTTTGAATGAATGGAGAAAGAAAAAAATAGTGACCTTGTCACATAAATTGTCATCAGACTCTGAAGGTGAGAGTTCAGGGAATCAATGTTTGGATATCCAGATGGTTAATCAGGGGACAAGTAGATCTAGCTATAAGGATACTTATAGCTGCCTCGGGTAAGTGCACCATTTTGGCACGAACCTATGTTTACTGGTATCTGCAAATATAGTTTTTGTATAAAGACTTTGGTGAATGCATGTGAACTCACATGCTTCAACCATGTTATGCCTACCTGTTGCAGGGTAGCACAAGGCAGCACTATGTGTTGGGTTGTGTAATATTTTTTTTAAACAAGTCAAGCTAATTGATATCTTGTTATTTATTGCTTTATGTATCTCTTTTATGGTAATGTGCCGAAATAAAAAGTATGAATCAAATTGATATTTGTCAGGCATAGTAAATCATGTTTGTTTTTTTGTGTTGGTGCTGAGTTGAACAAACGATGTTACAATGAGACTACAACATCAAAAATTAAAGTCTGGCCAAACTTTACTTTTACTAGATAACAAATATTTTGTTTTTATGCAGATGCATGATAAGAAATATTTTGTTTTTATGCAGATGCATGTCTTTAAAGTAAATTTCTGCTTACATAAAGATTTTATATAAATTGTCTATAATGTGACAAATCACCTGTCTAATGTCAAAATTTTAAGATAATGTTTTAATCTATTATTGGGGACATGTATTAATTTCTCAGAAATTGTATCTCAACATCATACTATTGTTTGCAATATTTCTAAGATAATAAATGTAAGTTTGCATTGGGCACATCGAATGTTATAAAACTTGATAAAATATCATATGTTTGTTTTCTCAATTGTTTCACTTATCTTTGTAGGATGTGATGCACATGTGATGTGTTGTTATTATTATTAATAATAATCTTTGTTTAATATTTTTAGATATTCAAGGATATGTCCTTCAGCTCTAGATGAAGACTCCATTTGCACATCCCCAGACTAATGATCACAAGGGATATAATCAGTCTTTAAAGAAAACACAAAATATTGTGGAGAGTGCATTTTGGAGTCTTAAAATAAAGATTCAGTTGTTTGGAGCAGTCACGAGAGAGATGGCTTAAGATTGCATTACTATGGTGTGTAAAATAATAGTGATGTGTGCTATATAATATATGCATGCAGTCAAATATAGAATGGGAAAGTGAAAGTGAGGTAGGAGCAAGTGAAGATTTGGAGCTTGTTGCCTAAGCAGGAGTTCATGATTCTGCGGAAGGCCATAGTAGACAAAATAATTTGGTAGACAATTTTATCACAACATAACACATTATTGTAGTTTATGCTATGAGCCTTTTTGCAACTAAAGATGGAGATTATCCACATCCTACATAATATTTACACTAATCAATGTTTAAACAGCAAAATTTGATTTTATTTGTATTTTTTCTAAATAACATATTTTGTTGAATCATTTATATTATATCATTTTAAAATAAAAATATGCCTTTAATCATAAAGACCTGTATGCATGTATGATATATTAGAAAAATGATAGTGTTATTGGTACATTTCGCCACTCCTCATGCTAACCTACAGTAAATGTCTGTGCTCTCACTCTCAACATGCTGAAATTTCTATATATATGATTGTCAGATTTTTTTGCATGTTATAGCCTATTTTATGCTACAAAGTTTTACCATGGCTTGTAATGTAAATGTCACTGTGTGCTTCAGCACCCATTATACCACCCACTTCAGTGACACAGCAACCCCAACCTTGGGACTAAACATTTAGGCTGGTTATGTAATTCACAATCTTTCGTTTTCCATTGTCCAAATGGACACTTATGACAGGCACCAAACAGAGTTTAAATGTTGATTAAATGTCCGTAAAGGTAGTTATTAATGAGCATAGTGCAGGGTGTATGCTAGGTAAAGGTATGACATGAGTAGCTGTAAATTAATTTCTACATCTCCATACCGTCAAAAGGGTATTAAGTCTATTGTAACTAGTTGAAGCCTGACTGCTGGCATAGGGAAACGCAAGATTACATTATCAGACCTTATAAAGCAAGATTTGTTTTCTAATATGCTACAAAAATACTTCAAGGATTAATTTTAATATTTAAGCCAAACAAAACATAATGTTTTAATCTGTTTAATTAAAAATATAATGAAACTTAAGCCTATAAAGGCCTTTATGTAACAGTATTCCATGGTGATGTGCCTATTGCTGTATCCCCTTCTGTTAGTGTTGGACGTCTCCCAGGACAGGGACAATGTTTCTAGGGTGTTGAGAGGTGTTTTACTTCCCATAACAGGATGCTTGGGGGCTTAGCCCAGCCCCTCTATGCACTTCAAACGTGTTCACTTGTCAGAGACAGATGTACGGCACATCTGGCCCTACCTTCACTTTTGTTGATCTACTCAGCCAGGCTCCAATTCCAGTGGGAGTGTGGGCTGCCCTATAAAGTGATTATATTGCCCACGGGGAGTGGCTGTACATTACCTTGGACACACCTCCGGGTGAGGACAGTGAGTTCTGACCATTGTTTGAAACCTTAATCCATATTGTTTTTATGGAGAGAGCGTCATTATGGGATCATTTACATTAAAACACTAATCAAGTACTGCAAAAGTAGCTAGTGTCCCCCATCTGAAATGTTAGCACATTTCCCATGATATTGGAAGTTTTAGTTCCACCCACTTGCTGGCACTGAGCAGAAATGTTGTATCCCCAGTACCCTTCTAAAATGAAGGTACAGATGAAGGACTTGTCTTCCGTCAGGAGCCCCGAAGAATACTGGTCCTGCAATTCTTACACCGAGGACCACAGGAGAAAATCCTCTGGTCAGTTGGATGACCTCCTGTTTGACCTACAGGGATACAACTAGCTTCAAGAGGCATTTCATGTTTTTCCATGCTGACCAGTTACAACTGGACGTGACTGGATCACTTCAGCTGAACTCTGCTAGAGTGAGTCGAGACCCCCTTAGTGCTGTGGTGAAGTTCCTGAACCCCCTAAGGCTTTAGAGTTATAATGTTTGTGAATTCATTTTGTAAATATAACTATTTGTCTGGAACAAACCTGGCAACTAGATCTGCCAAGGGTTCATTGCCAATGTGATAGAAGTTTGTGCACCTCCTATTTTCTTTTCTGCAACAGCAAATTTGTTTGTGTGTCCGACGTCAACTGGCATACAATGACATAGAAAAATCTTCCCCTCCTTCACGCAGCTGTCTAAGTTCTAAATAAATAGGTCCCTACTCTGTTATCTATATGTAACAAACCATTGCCAAGAAACATACTATGTTTTTTAAACAAACATTTATTCATAATAACAGCTAGAAATATTAAACACACAGATAAAACACTAAAATCGATACACTATTTCTGAATCTAAACTATTTCTAACTACATCTAATCTAAAAAACTAACATAGTATTACCCTATTAGTCAATTCAAAACACACGCCCGCCTACTTAACATCTACCTACATTTGTTCCCTAAACATATAAAACTAACTATACATTGAAAAACTACCTAAACATTTACAAAAACATATATTTTATACCAAAAGCTAAAATATTAACCCCCTCTTATCCTAAACTTACAATCTTCCTATCTAATCCTCTATAATATAATAAATAAATGATCCTTCTCCAACAAACACCTAAAACTATTCTCTAATTACACTATGTATATCTAAACAGTAATAACTAATATAAAAGTAAAATATATGTACGTTTTCAATTATTTAAAAAGACCAATTTCAAATCAGATTTGCTGTGAGATTAAATGCAGCAACTGCTAACACTCTCTCAGTACCACTTTCACCTCCCTCATTTGCCATTAAGGCATGCTAAAATTTCTTTTATCTTTTTAACCACTTATATTTTTTTCAGTATTGTCAAACATTCCATCGTTGTTTGTCTTCTACTTTTTGCTAGAGTTTTGAAGTAGTCACTGCAGCTCTTTGGCCTTGTTGTTGGCTGTGTCCTGGGGTTGATGTGCTGAAATGTGCAGCTGTGATTGGTGAACAGTGACTTTATGCTTGGCTAGCAGTTCATTGTTAAGCTTTTGCTATCTCATAAATTTCCGCCATTTCTTGAAATTCACCAGCTATTGTTTCCAGCCTCTAGAAACAAGCCTTTCGATTACCATACATTTTCCTCTTTTGATCATTCATTTGAGTTACACATTTAAAAGCAGAGAGCAAAATAATTTAACATTCTAAGCATTAATGTAACAACACACAATGTTAAAGTAAAAGAAGAACAGGAATCAGTTTGCCTGGTAAAATGTTCTACTATAAGGTCAGAGTAAAAATCAGCATTTATCTTACAATCAACATTTACACATAATAATTATTATGATTATTCTCTTTGTGTAAGACAGATATTACATAGAAATTGAAGATTTAAGTAGATGCAAGAGTAACTTTTTACTAAGTGCTTTTGTCTGGCTACAAGAAAAAAAGTTTCCACTTTAAACCTATCAGATGTATATTCTGTGTAAATACAAATTTTATATATCATTCAATAATATTAAATACTTATAGATGTTAACTAATACATTTGTTCTTAATAACAAGATTAAATAAAGATGAAATGTAATCTCGTCAAATGTATCCATATCTGCTTGTTAAACAAAGTTAATTAGACAATAGAAATATTTTAAGCAAAATATTACGAACAAAATGCAAACCATACTGGGTTTTCTTTTATAGGCTACATTATGACAATACATTTATTTATTCAGTAGCTGTTATCTTGACATTTATTTTGATGTTTGAAACAAATAGCATACTACTGTGCCTTCTTGAGCACTTTACATATAAATTTGGATATACAGATTTACTAAACTTTGACACAACACAATGCAACAAGGGAAGGTGCTGTTCTGCCTTGCGTCAAAAAGAGAGAACAGAAATGCACTATATATGCTAAGATATGGTGCAACTCTGCTGTCTCGTAGCACTAGAGAACTACTGGCTGCCTAGCACCAGCGCAGGTGCCCTGGTGCCATAACGTAAGGGTGCCTGTGTTGTGGCCACAATAGTTTTTGTGCAGGAAAAAATACCTATTCTTTGAGGCTTATTCCTCTCTATATGTGTGCTATGAATGCAGCACATATGCAAATAGGAAATAACGGGGACAAATAAAGATATTTCTCCTCATTACAACAGCCTCGGGAAGGCACACCATTTCTGCTCATACTCATGTTTACTGACTTTAGTAAATATGGGTTTGCGTCAAAATTCATGGGTGGATGCACGCGAATGCCCGTGATCCACACATGTTACACCTACCGACTCAAGATAACACTATGTAGCGCTACGCACTGCGTTGCATTACTTTTTGGGTTAAAACTTTGCACAAAGCCGCGCAAGTCTAGATTTGTGTGGCTTGGTAAATCCCAGCAGGGATTTTACATAGGGGCTACACCGCAAAAGTGGTGTCAACCTGACACAGAATCTTAGTAAATCTAGGCCCTAGGGTATTACTAAATGTCTAAGTGCAAAATACAGAAGTTATTGATGAAATAGGACTTTAAAATCTTCAGCAGGGCTAAGCAGCAGACTGTAGGCAGACAGGAATCTAAAAGGCAGTGTACCACTGTTGGGCGTGCATATTGAAAACTATATTGTGGTGTGCTAAATCTTAGAGCATGTGATACGGTCATCTTGGGAACACCAACAGTGCTCTTTTGTTGTATCAACTAGGCAGGATTTTGACGTTCCACTTGCGGTTATCAAATGCAACTGCATTTTTATTCAATTTCTTGGGGAGATGTCATGAGAACTACACTTTCAGACCAGTCAAGGGTCAAGGAGCATGAGAACAAAATGTGGGAAAAACCACTCAATTCAGCAGAGGTCAGCTACAGGGTTCTGTGCTTGTGGAGTTTGAAGCGGTGTAATTTAAAGTATAAGAAATTCATACTATATGTTTTTTAAACCCTGTAGCTAGAAGGATAGGTCAACAAACTGAGGCTTGCACATACATCTAAGTTCATGGGTACAAAGCAAGCTAATACTCAATTTCTAGCCTCTTCATAGGTGACATAACGGAGGTTGATGACTCTTCTACTTTTCAGTAAGTCCATGATTTTTATGTGGAGAGAAAATGAGTAACTCATTTATGATGCAAAACAGCCAGTGAGTGTTTGAAACTCCTGGCCACACCCTAAAAATGTTCTACATTTGTAATTGAATAAGAGAATGCATTATTGGTGTAGTTCTTGTGTGCCATGCTGGAGACATTCAGACAGTGCCCCTATCATCCTAAATTATTCCTGTTAGGTTAAGGATTTCCTTGGTCAAGATGTCCTGTGTCCAATGAGAAGTGTGTATATGGACAACCCCTCCTCTGAGGGCTTTAAAAACAAGATCTGGGTCATTTCCCATTACCGCTGTGATTGTAGGCAGCCTGATTAGAGGACACAAACAATGGTGCTGTCTCAGGTGTCAACAAACGGTGCCTGTGACATCTTAGTAATCTTGTGTTTTAACAAATTACCTGAACTCATCCCCCACACTATTGGCACATCACCACATAAAAATGACTTTGTCTTAGCCCTGTGAGCAGTTCACAAAATCAACACAGTGGAGGCACCCAGCTGTCAGTGACAGTTAAATATGTATGAATAGTCAGCACTTTATGAGCAAATACCTTATGTTAAAATGTATACAATGTCCTTCATAAATACAAATATATAATATGAAAAAATAGAAGGCTCATATGTGAGAGTCATAAAGATTTTGAAACTAATAGCAAATAATAATAGAATAATATGTTCCATAATTAAAATTGTTTTCCAATGGAGAAGAGAACCATCCTTATGATATTAGAATAATTCCATCCTTTTTTAAGTATGGACATGTTTGTAATATGAACTATACATGTACGAGTAGGCAATATGCCCTACACTGCTTAAAGAAAAAACATTTATAGTTAGTACTGACTACATACTTTTAAAAAGTGATGTTTATTATTGTCACAGGGTAGAATCAGAGAGATCCATATGTGCGAACAAAGATGGCAATGAGACATATTATGGTAGGTCTTGTTATGTGTTTTAGGTGTGACTTCAGTGACTTGCACAAAGGGTAATGTTGAAAAATGTAGTTAACTTACAGACAATGCAAAACATTAAAAAAATATATGATTGAACTATAAATCATTATAAAATGCCAATTATGTGTTTATTAATTCCCAAATGTCTATAGGTGCGCACAAGCATTTTACTACTGGTTAGCAGAATAAAGTATATTTTGTTGTCTGACCTTCAAAAGTGAGATCTCATTAGAGTCATAATGTGTTTTTCTTAATAAACGCAAATATTTACTCTGATATGTGTAATATGTGAACCTTTGATAGATGTAAAAAAATATATATTAATGTTGTTTGGTTCTTGCTATTAGGGACCATAGGCATGCCTTAATCAGATGAGTTTTTGTTGTACTTTTGGCAGAATAACTGACACTTACTCTATCTGCCTTTTTAAATTAATTATTTGCTTCATTATTGTGAAAGTTATTATTGCAAATAAAGTAAGTTTATAAATCAGTTAAGGACTCCCCAAAGAACACTCATGCCAATGTGTAATACATGTTAACAGAACTGCTAGAATTAAACACACATAAACAAAATGTGTGTTTAACCAACAATTTTGTTTTAAGAGATATCATTGATCAGTGTAATTGTTGACACAAAATGGAAATTCAGCTTTACAGAAGAGGAAAACCATTACACAGATACATATGTTCATAATACAAACAAAAGTGTTGCATTAAAATTACACAAATATAAATTTACAAATTACCATTATTTAAAAAGGATGCTTTCAGGCATCAATATATGGACAAAATGAGCATCAACAGTGGACTGCAGAGGAAATGAAAAAAAGATGCCATGATGACAATAACAGGACCAAGGAAAGAACTGGTCAAGAGCAACCTACTAAAATTTAATTAGTAGCCTTACGTCGCCGACTAATGACTCCTACATCTTCATCCCCTGATGATTCTGCATCCTCCTAATGTTGCAGTTGAGGAGCAGACATAAGAGGACCTGTGACCAATGCAGAATCGACAGAAGAGGAGGAGCAGCTCACAACGTAGCTAAAACATTAGTGAACGTTCTGAAGGTTGCATGACAATCCCTGGTAAGTGTCTGCTGATTTTGTAATACAGCTACAATGTTACTGTTGAGAGCACCCATAGTAGAAATGAAGGAGTCCATTCTTCAATGGAAAGAGGAATTCATTAGCTCTAGCTGCTTTGCAAAATCACTAGTAGCAGAGGGAGAAGGCTGGTGTTCGCTCTTCTCCCTCATGAGTCCTGCAATGTAAGCTAGAGACTCATCAATTCCATTCCATCGATCCAAGAATGGGTGTCTGTAATCGCCTCAGCAAAGCCCTTTTGGGGCTCAGACCACTCCGGACTCCTTCAAGAGTGTCCGTCAATGTCTCCATCCCCGACTTGACCTCTTCCATCAGCTGCAACTGTACCCTATACACTTTATATTCAAAGTGAACTTTGGGATCGTCAGGCTCTTTGATGTGAAGATGTCTGGGTCAGATCACTTTGGGACACAGCAACATCTTTATCCTTTGCTGGGATGGGAGGAGAACCACTGATAAATCCCACAATAGTGTTGAAGGTGTCATCATCTAAGGAGGGTAGGTTCGAGTCATGATCAGGAGACACACCACTGGCAGGCCGCAGCTCAGGAGAATGTTGTTCTTCCTCTGAAACATAAGATAAAATACAATTTAAAGTTTGCATTTATTTATTTACAAAAATGTTTCCTATTGCAGTCAAAACAATTCTGACATACCTTAATTTTATAATTTATTCTAAATATATTTAACAGTTAAACATAGGAAAATAAAATTTAAACTTAACACTTAAAGTAAGATTTAAAAAGATTTTGATTTGTGTACGGTTACTTTTGGTGAGGCAACCCTAACACAAAGCAGAAAGTGTTGTGTTAATAATTACAATCCTAAACAAATTGCAATTTGCATTGTATTGTTACCAAAATTAAGCAAAAACTCCACAATCCACTACCTTGTGTTTAATTGAGTCAATGGTACGTTTCGTGGATGTTGTATGGGCTTTTCCATGCAGCCACCCATCAATTTTGACACAAATCCCTATCTCCAAACATTTAGATACAGGGATTAGCACAAACATCCTGTGCCTTCTTGACCCTCAGTCTAGGTCCACTCTCTCCCCGCAGCTCCGCTGTGCCGTCTCTTGCCTCCAGACCCCGACCTCCTCCTTGGGAAGTTCGAGGCTGCTGCCCGCTCCTGCGCCTGCTGCCCGCTCCAACTGGGACCAGACTGCCTGCAACCACCGTAACCTTTCTCAGCCATTTTGTTTCTTAATTGTTTCCCTGTTGTGCCACTGTTATTGTGCCCCATCTGTGTCTTGCTCTAATTCCACCACTGTTTTTATTTTCTCGTCCCTGCCTATTCATTTCGCCTTTCGCCGCTGCGGCCCCTGCGGCCCCTCCCCATGGAATTCCCCCCCGGAATTCCCCCGCTCCCGCCTCCCAGCCTCTCCTCCCTCCTACCTCCCCTACTTAATGGCGGCCGCGCGCAGCGGGTGCGCCGCCAATGTGCTGAAGGCGTGCCAAAGGCAAGCCCATCGGCGCCCGTTCGCGACCGCGGCCAGCGCCAGGAACCATGGACCTCCCACTACCCATCGCTACAACACCACCACCCTCCTCGCACTCAACCCTGGAAGACTTAGAGAATGCCAACAGGCCTTGCCGAACACAACCCACGGCCAGTTCTCCTGCCTCCACTGCCGCCAGACCCTCACCGCCACCCCGGCCTCCAACACCGCCGACGCCAGCACCGGCGACACCCTAAAATGCATCCTCCTCAACGTACACTCCGTACACAAACACGCCATGGAAATCTGGAACATACTCGACTCTCTCTCGCCTGACATCGCCTTCTTCACAGAGACCTGGACCAACGCATCCTCCGCCCCGACATCAGCACCAACATCCCAGACCGATACAAGATCCAGAGGAAAGACCGCCCCAACCACCCAGGAGGGGGCCTTCCCATCGCCCACAAGAGCACCCTCCGCCTCACCACCTCCAGCGAAACCTTCCCCTCCGCCGAACACCTGCACTTCCAGATCCAGACCACCCCCAAAGCCACACTCCGAGGAACCCTCGTCTACAGACCCCCCGGCCCCCGAACACCCTTCACCACCACCATCACCGACTTCATCGCACCCCACGCCATCGCCTCAACAAACTACATACTCATTGGTGACCTGAACTTCCACCTCGACAACCCCAGCGACCCCCAACTCCGCTATCCTTCGTGACAACCTCGCCAGCATCGGACTTAAACAACTCGTCAACACACCGACCCACAGAGCAGGACACACCCTCGACCCCATCTTCGCGGCAGGAAACATCGTTCAATTCAGCCACACAACGCAGCCGCCATGGACCGGCCACCACTGCGTACACTTCGCCATCAACAAACCCAAGGCACCCAAACCAGCCCCACGCCCACCACGAAGGAACTGGAGCAAGGTTACCGACGAGCAACTTAACTCCACACTCACCAGAGACAACCACACCTGGGCACCCGACGCAAGCGACGCAGCCAGAGAACTCCACACCTGGATCTCCAACTGCGCAGACGAGCTCGCCCCGCTACGCAACCCCAACAGACAACGCCCCAGGAAAGCCGCCTGGTTCACCACCACTCTCCAAGAAGCCAGACACACCTGCAGAAGCCTGGAGAAGAACTGGAGAAACACCAAGACAACCTAAAACCACACCACCTACAAGGACGCCATGACGGACTACCACAACCAGATCAGAGCCACCAAGAGGAACTTCATCCACAACAAAATCCTGGCCAACTCCACCAACTCCAAGGAACTTTTCAGTGTCATTCAAGAATCCACTAACCCAGGGGGCGTGGCTTGCAGCCGAGGAAGATGGCCGCAGACTAGAAGAGCTGCGCTAGCAGTCAGTTTTAAGGCACCCAAAATCCGGCAGAATCCGACATAGCAGTAACACCCCACGGCGTGCGCAGGTGTCGGGAGGTGGCGCACTGCAGCGGCGCTTGTGACGACCCCCCCAGGGCTGTTCAAAACCGTGCTTTGGGGACCCGGGCTGTACGAGCCGGAGCAGCAAAATGGCGGCCGCCATCGGGGAGAGTGTCGCCTGACAGCGCAGGAGTGTGGCCGATCGCGACTGCTGAGGTGCGCTCCACTAACCCCCAGAGGCGGCGGCGGCAGACAGCACGAGCACAATAGCAGGAGGTGCCGTGACCAGCTTGGGGGAAGCTCTAACCTGACCGAGCCTGCGGCGCGGGACTGGAGATAGCCGCGGTGCATCCCCGAGCACGGACGCACAGTGAATGCTGGCGGCAAACCGAAGGTACGCACTGGGCCCGGGGGTTGAACGACGGGCGGGAGCCCACCCCGCTTGCAGAGCCTGCGGTGGCGCGGGGAGTAAGCACGTCACACCGCAAAGCAACATCCGGCAGCAATAGTGACAGGGCCTGGAGCCCTGGAGAAGACACCGGCCCTAAACAAGACACTCACTGGGCGGAAATTTCAGTAGGAATCGGACGGCTGGCTGCGTCCTGAGAGACCGCCTGGGGCGCAGGGGGAGGGAGGAGCAGTGACGACCCCCGGCGAGGTAAGAACCCAGCGCTGCAGGTGACAGGTGGACCCGACAGACTCCCGGGGTGGCGGCCAGCCACTGCGGCGGACCAAGTGGGAGCAGGCGGCCCGTGGGTTGAGTCCTGGGTCCTTAGAGAGGGCGCATCAAAGGTGCCATAGTCCAGGCATCACAGCACCTGCGGCCCCCGCGGGCACGCCCAGCCCACTGACAATTCATCATGCGGGAGGAGAGACCGGGGCACAGCGCGGAGGGGATCTAGCCAGAACTTTGGGCCGCCCACACAGGCTTGAACGGCGGAGGGGGCAGCTTCAGCGGGCGATGAACAGGTCAGTGGCGGGTACCGGAGGACCCCACAAACTCACTGCGATCCGACCAGCGGCTCCCCTGTATCACGTGCGTCAGGACTACGTTTCCTGCAATGGGCCGCACTAGACCGATAGGACAAGGCCAGTCTAACCACATAGACAAATACACGGTGGCCATGGGAAAGGAGGATGGTCCCCAAGGGGCACGCCAGCAGAGGGAAACCGAGGACAATGAGCCAGACCCATCGCTCAGAGACATCATGGCGGCCATCAGGGACCTACGTGGCACATTGGAGCCTAAGCTGGACTCAGTGACGGAGGAGGTTAATTTACTGCGCGCAGACTTCCGGAAAATGTCGGATAAAGTGGCCGTGGCAGAGACGGGGATCGGCAGCCTCCAATCCAAGACAAAGAGGCTTGAAGAACAGGTAGCTGCCCTGACGAAAAACCAAACGGTCATAAATGCGCGGCTGGAGGATCAGGAAGGACGCGCGAGGCGCAACAACATCCGCATAGTGGGGGTCCCGGAGGGGCTGGAAGGGCCATCCACGGACTGGTTCGTAGAAGACCTCATACTTAATCACCTGAAGCCGAAGCGCCTCTCCAACTTCTTTTCGGTGGAAAGAGCTCACCGTGCTCTGGGGGGTAGGCCCAGGCCTGGGGCCCCTCCGCGTACCATCATTGCCCGCATCCTGAACTATCGCGATCGGGACGCTATCCTGCAAGCATCACGGGTATCTGGGGACCTTCAGCTCGAGAACGCCACGATCCGTTTCTTTCCGGACTTCACTCTCCAAGTACAACGTCAGAGACGGTCCTTTGAAGGGGTTAAAAGAGCCCTTAGGGATCAAGGAGTGAAGTATATGATGCTATACCCAGCTCGCCTCAAGATCCTGGACGGCAATAAATCATATTTTTTCGAATCACCGGCAGAGGCCAGCGACTGGTTGGAGGGGTGGCGAACAGTGGGCAGAAATGGAGGCCCGCGCAGGCCGGAGGGACGCCAGGCTGGCCGCGACTCAGTAGACACTGACAGAGCAGCACCGGATACCGAAGGTCACGAACAGAGTGGGCTTGGATGAAGGGGGTGAGCGTAGCCCATTGGGGCGAACTTGATCCTTGGTAATGGGGGCCACAAGGCATTTGGGTCCATGGGGATGCACGGGAACCCAGAGGGGCACCCCTGACTGCCGAAATACAGTGTTGTGGGTATGTTCCGGGAGGGAAGGCAGACTAAATGCCTCACATGTTGCCTCGGTGCAGGCGGGGAGGGCTCTGGGGGGGGGGATCGGGGATTTGACCGTACTGGCTAGGGGTACAGGCATAATAGTGGGTGTAATATCCGCCACTTAGGTATACTTCTTTCTGCTGACTGCAAGCCTACGTTCCCTTGCAAGTTGAATTGGGGCTGATGGGGCGACAGGCACTCTGCCAGTTTGAAAGGTGGGAGGTTGGGGACCCACCGAGCAGGGAGGCAGGGAGGGGGGTGTTGGGGGGGAAGGGGATGGGTTTGTGGGGAATTTTATGTTTTGCTCATTATCAAATAAGTGTTTTTACATGTGAGATTTGTCATCATAGGACGCGGAGGGTTATGGTCTATCCGAGGAAAGCGGGGTCCCTAGACATACATGGGCGAACAGACTCAGGGTAAAATATGGGCATGGAATGTAAACGGGCTGGGCAACAAAATCAAACGTACTCTGGTGTTGCAGCACCTAAAGCGGCACACCCCTGATGTGGTCCTCCTGCAGGGTCCGGTGATTAACAAGGCGGCATTCCCGAGGATAGACCCGTGGTACCTTTGCGACGTAACCCTGGGAGATAGACTTCGGGAGGGCTCTAAGCTATATTTTGAAGAAAACAGGGGGTCAGTCGAGTCCCACCTCACACTATGGGAGGCCTACAAGGCCGTCTTGAGAGGCCAGGCCCAGGCCCTGATTGGGGCCAAAAAGAAAGAGGAGTTCTTGCAGATCAGGCAGATAGAGCAGGAGATAGCAGATCTGGAGCGAGATGTCGGTGATACCCCTACGGTGGAACGCAGCCATATACTGGCCCTCAAACAGAAGGAACTCCGGGCGTTGGCAGAGAGAGAGGCGCGAGCCTACTCACTTGCCACGCAACACCGGATCTACGATTTAGGGGATAAAGCCCTGAAGCTTTTGGCGTGGCTGGAGCGTCGAGATAGGGAGCGGTCCTGGGTGGTTGAGATCCGGGATGCGTCCTCCGACAACGGGGAAACAGCTGCCCTCATCCTCCTGGACCTCTCCGCGGCGTTCGACACCGTCTGCCACCGCACCCTAGTGAAGCGCCTCAGCAACATCGGAATCCGAGAGAAAGCACTGGAATGGATCATCTCGTTCCTCGCCGGAAGAACCCAGAGAGTCCGCCTCTCCCCGTTCAGATCCGAAGCCACCGAAGTCATCTGCGGCGTTCCACAAGGATCCTCACTCAGCCCGACCCTCTTCAACGTCTACATGAGCCCCCTCGCAGCCATCGCACGCCGACACAACCTCAACATCATCTCCTACGCCGACGACACCCAGCTAATCCTCTCCCTCACCAACGACCCCACTACCGCCAGAGCCAACCTGCACGACGGGATGAGAGACGTCGCCGACTGGATGAGGAACAGCCGCCTTAAACTGAACTCAGACAAGACGGAAGTCCTCATCCTGGGCTCATCACCCTCCGCCTGGGACGACTCCTGGTGGCCCCCGGCCCTGGGCACCGCACCCAAGCCAACGGACCACGCACGCAACCTGGGCTTCATCCTGGACTCCTCCCTATCGATGACCAAACAAGTCAACGCCGTCTCATCTTCATGCTTCAACACCCTGCGCATGCTCCGCAAGATCTTCAGATGGATCCCCACTGAAACCAGGAAGACCGTCACCCAGGCACTCGTCACCAGCCGACTGGACTATGGGAACACCCTCTACGCCGGAACCACAGCCAAACTTCAAAAGAGACTCCAGCGCATCCAGAACGCCTCCGCACGACTCATCCTGGACATCCCCCGACACAGCCACATCACCGTACACCTGAAAGACCTGCACTGGCTCCCCGTCAGCAAGAGAATCACGTTCAGACTCCTCACCCACGCACACAAGGCCCTCCACGACCTGGGCCCAAAGTACCTCAACGACCGCATGTCCTTCTACACGCCCACACGCCAGCTACGATCAACCAGCCACGCCCTCGCCACCGTACCACGCATCCGCAGAACCACCGCCGGAGGAAGATCCTTCTCCTACCTGGCGGCCAAGACCTGGAACTCCCTCCCCACTCACCTTCGGCGAACCCAGGACCATCTCGCCTTCAGGAAGCAGCTCAAGACCTGGCTGTTCGAGCAGTAACTTACCCCCTCCCCCAGCGCCTTGAGACCCTCCCGGGTGAGTAGCGCGCTCTATAAATGCCGTGATTGATTGATTGATTGGTCAGGTTCATCAGCATCCACCAGCACGGCTATAGCGGAGGAGTTCGCATCTTACTTTGAGGGGGTCTACACCCCGGTTTGCACCAGGTCAGAGCAAGACTGTGTGGAATTCCTGCAGGACTTCCACTTGCCCACACTGTCTCAGGAACAAAGAGATCGACTAGAGGCAGAATTAACGGGGGAGGAAGTGGGGGAGGCCCTTAACTCCCTCCAATCTGGGAAAGCACAGGGACCAAATGGGCTCCCAGTAGAAATATTTAAGCGGCAGGCGAACGTCATCATGGGACCCCTTCTACAGATGTACCAAGAAGCGCGAAAGATGGGAAGGCTCCCACCTGATCAGAGGGAAGCCACGATCGTAGTGATCCACAAGGCAGGCAAGCCGGCAGACTAATGCTCTTCCTACCGGCCGATCTTGCTTATTAACGCCGAGCCAAAAATCCTAGCTAAGGTCCTGGCGGATAGGTTGCTTCCGGTTATGTCGGATCTTGTGCATGTTGACCAGTCGGGTTTCATGCCGCGCAGGAGCACCCGCCATAATCTACGTCACCTATATGGCGTACTACATATGACAGAAGATGTGGGGAACACTCAGACGGCACTAATGGCGCTAGACGCCTCAATGGCGTTCGATAGTATTGAATGGCCGTACTTATTTATGGTTCTCCAACGATTGGGTTTTGGCCCGACGTTTTGTAGCTGGGTGCGCCTCCTGTATGAGCAACCGACAGCGAGAGTGAGAGTTAATGGGACGTTGTCCAGAGCATTCCAACTTCGAAGGGGTACAAGGCAGGGCTGCCCCCTGTCCCCCCTCCTGTTCGCGTTGGCCTTGGAGCCGCTGGCACACTGGATTAGGAGGGATGGGGCCTTCTGGGGTCTGGCACTGAACAGCGATTGGGAAGAGCGTATTTCCCTATACGCGGACGATATTGTGTTGTATATGGCCAGGCCGTACCAGTCGATGGCGCGGGCGCTGCATCTTTTCGAACTATTCGGTAGCTATTCGGGTTACACTATTAACTGGGCGAAATCTGTGATTTACCCGCTTTCGGGTCCTCCACCGCGTATCCCGACCAGGTGCCCAGCATCACTTGCTGTTGACGGGTTTAAGTACCTGGGGGTATACATCACCAGGGATAGGGCGGAGTTCCATGCCAAGAATCTGGAATCCCAACTGGCACGCCTGACAAATGACGTGTGTCATTGGCGATCGCTACCTCTCTCCCTCATGGGACGTGCAGCAATGTTCAAGATGCTGGCACTGCCTAGACTCCTCTACATCCTACAGAACACGCCGTATCCGGTTCCGACGGGGGTATTCACACGAATATCCCGGGCAGTACGGACTCTGCTCTGGGATGGGGGGCAACCCCAGGATTGCGCTACACAAGCTGACGAGAGGAGTGTATGATGGGGGCTGGCCCTCCCAGACATACAATTGTACTACTGGGCTTCCCAGCTACAGGTGGTCAATGATTGGGTGTATGCGCCCGGGACGGAACCGGCCTACAGGGTCGACCGGATGGTAATGCCAGATGGCAACTGCGAGCCATTGCTCTACGCCCGTAAGCCAAGGAAGGACTGGCCCCCACACACGGCGGTAGTGGTTCAGTGCTGGAGGGAAGCCAACAAGTTCCTGGGGTGGCAGGGCTCCCTGACGGGCAGAACCCCCTTGTGGCAAGGCGAGCTTTGGAAGAAGTGACCCGACTCCAAGGATTTCGGGGTTGGAAATTAATAGGCATCGAATATTTGGGAGACGTATGGCAGGGTACGGCCCCCCGCTCCTTTGCTTATTTGCAGAAAGAGTATGTAGTACTTGAAATTTTGGCTTCGTGTCATAAGCATCGTCGAATCATGACGATTTTGGTATCAGCAGAACGACAATGACGAACATACTATATCCAGGCAATTTCGGCGTGTTCGAATGGCTGGATCACCTTCAAATCAGGGATTTCGTCCTGAACCCTCGGGTTCCATTTTGTGCATGGCAGCCATTTTAAGTGGTTGCCCTCACATAGGCTGATAACTAAGGCCAAAACGAGTCTGAAGGACACGTACACCTTTGTTGACTTTTGTGTGACCTGGGCAAGCTGACTCCACTGCCTGAAGCCAAACCTGTTCGACCAGTTCCTTTCCCAGTGACCGATCAAGATTAGTATCAAGGCACAGCAAACCATAAACCTTTCATCACATTCAAACCACTCCTAATCTCTCACACACCTGTCTATGTTGCTTTCTTTATGACTTGCTTTACGAGGAGGAGGTGCCCGATTTTATTAGGGGTCCATCTGATATCTGATGAGAATGTCGGGCCTTGCCGGGAAATTGGTCTTGGGATGGACAAACTGAAAATGGGCTTGTCATCATGACTCTGCTTTTTCAATGTTGTAAATATCTGAATGGTAAACTGTAAAGAAGGAATGTTAGGTATTTTGCATGCTTGCACAAGCTAGGACTGCCCCTTACTTGTATGCTGAAGTTTGTAACCCTGAGAGCATATAAAAGGCCTCTGTTCTTTGTATTCCGGAGACTGCCTCATACAGTTGCTACGGCTTCTGTGTGACGTGGCCTCACTTATGTAAGTTTAATAAAGATGTCTTTTCATATTTCAGCTTCTGTAAAGTTCTTTATATTAATAAGATCCCTGAGTTGAAGATTAGAATTACTTCAAATGGCGCAGCCAACGCGGGGCCTCATCAGAGAAGTGGCTTTCTGTGGGAGATCTTGTCAGGAGACTGAAATCTACTGAGGAGGACAGAACAAGATTCTACTAAGGAGGTACTCTGTGCACAAGGATTCTGGAGATTCTTTGTTTCTGCAGCCCAGTACATTTCTGATCTTCCTGATTTTTGATCCTCCACATGACGTCACTCCTGACTGAGAACCTTTTTGGCGTGAGTATTCTAAAAGACCGTTAGGTCATGTAGAACTTGACAGATAGAATTTGGATAACCTTTTGATTAGTAAAAGTAAGAGTTAAGTATAAGTGGGTCGCTCCCAGTCGTTTGTTCTTTGGTTCCTTGGTTCCTTTGAGTCTTAGTTTGATTGGTTCTTAGTTTGTTTGGTCCTTAGTTTTATTTGAAGATTGCAATTTTCAAAAACCGAGGGTCTTGTATATTTACGAGTGTATCGATAGAGATAGCCCCTTGAAGTTTGAAGCTAGATTAGTGAGCTATAAGATGCCTGATCTTAGCAAATTTGGAGCTTTATGTTGGCCAACTTTGTATACGTTTGGATTAGCCGGCTTCCCTAAAGGGAAAATCTAAATAGGTTTAGATTTACAAACATATTTCTTCCTTGGTGATTTTGTATCCCCAGGGAATTAAAATATGACATAATACAAAACAAGGATCCTTTGTTCTGCGCAGTTTTTATGAATGAAGATATGCAGAACGATTTTGTTTGGTGTTCTGCTAACCAAAGCTAGTGAATTGAGTGTATTTTCGTAGTCTTTTAAAAAAAAAAGAAAAAAAAAGAAAAAAACACAATTGAGAAGCGTTTCTTGTAAATATAACTTACGACTAGTATTTACAAATGGTTTGGTTCTAGTACAGTCTGTGGGCTGTCCTGAGTATTGATAGGTGGGTTAAAATGTGTGTGTTTAAATGTCTGTGGTTTTCCTATTAGTGCAACTTCTGTAAGAGAATAGCGTTGGCGCTATTCATGAAATGCATGGCTAAAAGCGCGCCGTATTGTGTGTCCTGAGTGTTTCACCCCTTTCTGTTTATGTCTCAAATGAGCTCAATGTCTGTTCGTGGTTTTTCTTGATGTTTTTCAGTCTATTAAGCAACATTTTGTAAGTATATTATTGGGTCTGTTGCTAAATAAAATTGTCCTTTTTAGAAAGAAAAATGTGGCGCCAAATTTTGTCATGTTTTAAGTTAGGCTTCTGTGTTTAGGCTTATAAATAAATGCGTCTAAAATGATAGGCAAGGGATGCAGCTTGCTCTTATGTGTGGAATTATCAAAAATAAAAGGGTTTATTTATTTTTATTTTTTTATTTTTATTATTAATTATGAAAAATAATTATTAAAAATAAGTGCTACAAAATTCGTTTTTACTATTCATGAAGCTTAAAGCTCATACTATGACATCCTAGCATTAAAATTTAATTTAAGTTGTGCTATACCGAATAATGACGACATTAGTATATGGATTTTCACTTGGCGCAGGTGTGAAAAACTCATTTTTCTAAAGATTTACATGAGATATGTCTAATATCTGTAATGTGTAAAGAACATCCTGAGGATGATTAATATGTAACATACTTATGGGATATTTATTTTTAAGTGCCCCAAACATCAAAGTCGAATTTGGGTATTTTTGCCATTTAAAATAGCTTTAAAGTGCTTTAGGCTTCAGTAAATGAATACATTTAGGTATAAAACACAAATTTGCAGGTTATTCCCATTTTGGGTTCACTTGTTGCTGCTTATGATACTATTACAAGTTTACCTGTGTTGTGAAGGGATATACATGACGATGTGTATCCTGCAAACAGTTGGGTAGATTTGCTTTGACACTAAATTTCACAGAAAGACAGACAACACTTCACCACTGTATGTCAAATTTGGCTTTAATGGTATTTGAAGGAAAAATAAAAAAGATATCAAGGAAACAAGGTTTCATATTTTTTTTCCCTGAAGAAGGAACTGGAACATTAGCGGAGGTTACCGTATATGGTTTAGCGGCCAGCGGTAGAGCCAACCTTTTTGTCACCCCCTGATGTCACATCATGCCTAGTTATTGGGGATTTTAGCTGTGTCCTAGTTCCATTTCCCTTTTCCATATTCTTTTCACCAGTTTGCCTTTTTATTGATGTATTGTTCAAGTTCACACTTCCAGACCGCAGTAATATATCAGAAACCACCATATTATGTATAATTCCTTTTGCATCACCAGACTGGTTTTCAAGAATTCTCTTTAGGCCCACTGCAATGTTTTCCAGTCTGATTGTTAGGATAGTGATGGACTGGTTAACTGACTCAATACTATAACAAAACAAGTTTTCCATCTCAATAGCAGATACCTTACATTTTTTTTTTTTTTGAACATGACAAATTTTCAATGACTCTTTTTAATGTGGTTATTTTTACCCTTTTGTTCATACTGCTTTAATTTTTGGTGGGATCAGATGTGTTCTAAATTATGGAAAGACCAGGACTCTCTAGTTCTTGTCTTTTGTTTCCACATTTTGATCATTAGCCTGTGTATTGCATAGTGCACCTGATGCACAACTTTTAAAGGGAGGTATCTACATGCCCCTGATAATCTGTATTATGCGATTTTTCTTTTGAGATGTTTTTAAGACAAGGAATTTAGGAACACCTAGACTTAATCATGTCGCTATCTACCATTAGATGATGGAGAATATGCTCTCACACGGAAACCCAATTGAAGAGCCTAGAGGCACTGTTGTGCCTACTGCCTTTGTCTTTGTATTGCCTTTGAGAAATGACAGTGTGTTCTAGACCAGAACTGTCTCATGGCATATGGCCATTCCCTCGCAGATTGCAGGCCACCTGCTTGCAGTCCCCTTGTTAAAACACAAATAAATTGTATTCGCATTAATTTTAAGAAAACAACTGCGTCACATTTCCTACTTCACAAATGAGAGGCGGACGTCTGGTATCTCCGAAGTATTATGCTTGCTTCATCAGAAGGCGTTGAACATCAAAAAGAAGCAGGAGAGTTTCAGTGCAAAAGAGCGAAAGGATTGAGGCCTGAGTTTTTCACCTGTCATGTGCTGGTAACCTCTGACAGTGTGCAGTCCCTTGAGCCCCTCGGCCTGAGTTTTGGACACACAACCCTTTTCCTTTGCTCCAACGGAAGTGCAGTGCACCGGAAGATGCAAGAGTGGGAAAAGGCACTACATTATGGTGCCCATCAAAGAGCAGCCTGAGCGTCCTCTGACACTGAGTAATGAGTGTCGGAGCCTGAGAATGTAGACCCGGATCTGCATAAGATGATCTGTGCCCTTGATCAATGAGGAGCACACTATCTGTAGTGCCTGCCGCAGAGGAGAGATATCGGTGCACTGCCTTGAGACATTGAGACTTTCAAATGAGCTGTGAGTGTTTGCCAGGAGGGCACTCCAACGGATACTTAAAAACACTATTTTTCATATAAGGCCTGAATCAAGAGGCCCATGCAACAATGGGAGAAGATTTGATGGACGATGGAAGCTCGCCAGAGAGGCTTGAACGGACTTTGGACATAATTGATGCATAAAGTGGTTTCCGTGTGATTGCATAAAATAGGTGTTATGAGACTGTTTCTTATTGTTTTGCTGGCATTGTCTTAAAGTAGTATTCTGTTTAGTAAAAGCAGAATAAAGTCCATTCTCTGTGGAAGAGTATTCCCTTTTCACCTCAGAGCATTGATGAGGATCACCACTGTTTCACCTGAACATGTAATAAATTACTGAAATACTTCGGAGCCCTAAAAATGTTACTAGATAATTTTAGGATTTACTTTTTGCTTAGGGTGGTGAAAAATTATGAATTCGTTTGTAATAGTGGTCACTACTTTCTCCTGTTGTCTATATGTTCTTAACAATGTGTTTTCTAGTGTTTTTAAACATGACATTGTCTTTTATGGGTGGGATTGTTTTTTTCTACCCAATTGACATCTGTACCCACCTCCCAACCTGTGTCTCTTCCTACTACTACTTCTTTGCATTCTTTCAATACTTTACCTGAACACGAACTGGTTAGGAGGTCAGAGTTTATTAATAATTCCTTTGTACCGCTTCTGCATCAACACCAGTTAGTAGTGAACATCACTAATTGTTGGGTGTGTGGTCTTATGCCACATACTACAGATAGAGGTATTCCCTATTTGGTCCTGCTATGTGTGGCCTCTGTGCTACATCGTGTGTAAGGAAGCCTGTATCAAGGTACGAGCTAAGCAATAGGATGATGCTACAGCAACATCTCAATGAATTTGTGAATATAGACCTGGACTCAGATTAGCGTGAGTATATATATTAATTGCCTATGTAAGGGCAAAAGGAGGGTCTGTAGTACTTGAAATTTTGGCTTCGTGTCATAAGCATCGTCGAATCATGACGATTTTGGTATCAGCAGAACGACAATGACGAACATACTATATCCAGGCAATTTCGGCGTGTTCGAATGGCTGGATCACCTTCAAATCAGGGATTTCGTCCTGAACCCTCGGGTTCCATTTTGTGCATGGCAGCCATTTTAAGTGGTTGCCCTCACATGAGGCTGATAACTAAGGCCAAAACGAGTCTGAAGGACACGTACACCTTTGTTGACTTTTGTGTGACCTGGGCAAGCTGACTCCACTGCCTGAAGCCAAACCTGTTCGACCAGTTCCTTTCCCAGTGACCGATCAAGATTAGTATCAAGGCACAGCAAACCACAAACCTTTCATCACATTCAAACCACTCCTAATCTCTCACACACCTGTCTATGTTGCTTTCTTTATGACTTGCTTTACGAGGAGGAGGTGCCCGATTTTATTAGGGGTCCATCTGATATCTGATGAGAATGTCGGGCCTTGCCGGGAAATTGGTCTTGGGATGGACAAACTGAAAATGGGCTTGTCATCATGACTCTGCTTTTTCAATGTTGTAAATATCTGAATGGTAAACTGTAAAGAAGGAATGTTAGGTATTTTGCATGCTTGCACAAGCTAGGACTGCCCCTTACTTGTATGCTGAAGTTTGTAACCCTGAGAGCATATAAAAGGCCTCTGTTCTTTGTATTCCGGAGACTGCCTCATACAGTTGCTACGGCTTCTGTGTGACGTGGCCTCACTTATGTAAGTTTAATAAAGATGTCTTTTCATATTTCAGCTTCTGTAAAGTTCTTTATATTAATAAGATCCCTGAGTTGAAGATTAGAATTACTTCAAGTATGATCTCCATGACTCGCAGCAATACCACTACCTCCGCCTCACCCACGCCCTGCGCACCCATATACGAAGTGGCACGTCCCTCCCGGAGTATTCACCCATGGAGGATAGGTTGCTCCTGGATCCCATCTTGGAGAAACCCACGTCCACTATATATCGCAAACTCATAAATAACAAACCTGACCCATTGGTTTCGCTGCGGGAGCGATGGGCGAGGGACGTGGGCGTTATGGAGGACGATGATTGGCAGGACGCCTTGCAAAGCCCGCGGGAGATAGCAATTCGCGCCAGGTTCCGTTTAGTGCAGTTAAAAATTTTACATCGCGTATACTATCCTCGCACACATTTGTATACCTGGGGCAGGAGTCAGTCGGCCCTATGTGTACGGGGATGCAGGGGGACGGCTCCTTCTATCATATACTATGGGAGTGCCCGGAGATAGTGCCTTTCTGGACTAGGGTTACAGACACAATGGCAGCGGTGGTGGGCTCACCGGTCCCGCGGGAGCCTAGATGGTTATTGTTAATGATCAGGGGGCAACTGACTGGTCCAGACACAATGAGATCTGGCTGGCACTGGCAGCCGGGGTTGCAAAGGAATATCGCCAGCGGCTGGGGGCGCAGGCCCCTCCGCAATGGGATCAGTGGCTGCGGGACCTTGATTGGTGTCAGAGAGCTGAGGAGACCATTTATAAGAGTAGAGGCTGCCTTACGAAATGGAAAAAGGTCTGGGGGCCTTGGCGGCAATACAGGGCGCGGGGGTGGGTCAGGATTGGGTTGAGCCATGTGAGGGCCCTGCTTGTGTCTATGCTCGCTGTACATAACACTGTGAAATATGTCTACATGATACTATGGAATGTCTTTATCACATGCTCTACGAACAATGTTCTGTAATGTCTGATATATGAGCACAGTTAATAAAAAGATTTATAAAAAAAAAAAAAAATGAATCCACTAACCCATGCATCGAAGCCACAGACATCACCCCATCCCAAGACCTCTGCGACAAGCTTGGAACCTATTTCCACCTCAAGATCAAAAACCTCTACGACAACTTCATCGACCATCCACCAGGCGCCACAGACGGCCCCCTGCCCCCCAGAAACACCAGCCAGCCCACCATCTCCAACTGGACACCGATCACGGCCGAAGACACCGCCTCGACCATGAAAAGCATCCACTTGGGGGCACCCACCGACCCCTGCCCCCCTCACATCTACCACAGAGCAGCGGCCGCCATCGCACCCGAACTACAACGCACTATCAACACCACCTTCAAAACAGGCACCTTCCCAGACGACTGGAAGCGCGCAGAAGTCAGACCCCTGCTCAAGAAGCCCACAGCTGACCCCACCGACCTCAAGAACTATCGGCCCATCTCGCTCCTCCCCTTCGCAGCCAAAGTTGCAGAGAAAACAGTGAAAAGGAAACTGACACGATTCATTGAAGAGAACGCCGTCCTCGACCCGTCCCAATCCGGATTCCGAAGCAACCACAGCACAGATACCGCCCTACTCGCCGCCACAGACGACATCCGCACCCTCCTGGACCAAGGCCACTCTGCAGCCCTCATCCTACTCGACCTATCAGCGGCCTTCGACACCATCTCCCACCGCACACTAGTCGCCAGACTACACGACGGAGGCATACAAGGAACAGCCCTGGACTGGATCCGATCATTACTCACCGGAAGAAGCCAAAGGATCAGACTCCAACCCTTCCTCTCCGACCCCATGAAAATCACCTGCGGAGTCCCACAGGGTTCATCACTGAGCCCCACCCTCTTCAACATCTACATGGCCCCCTCGCAGCCATCGTCCGACAACACGGCCTCAACATCGTATCCTACGCCGACAACACCCAGCTCATCCTCTCCCTCACCAAAGACCCCACCACTGCCAAACTCAACTTCCAGAAAGGAATGCAAGACGTCGCAGTCTGGATGACCAACAGCTGCCTGAAGCTCAACACCGAGAAGACAGAAGTCCTCGGTACCACCCCTTCTGCATGGGACAGCACCTAGTGGCCGACCGCCCTCGGAAGCCCACCTACCCCCTCAGACCACACCAAGAACCTCAGCATCGTACTCGACTCATCACTCACCATGAACCGACATGTCAACGCCGTCACCTCCAGCTGCTTCAACACCCTCCGCATCCTCCACAAGACCTTCAAGTGGATCCCCCCTGAGTCAAGGAAGACAGTCACCCACGCACTCATCACCAGCAGACTGGACTATGGAAACGCACTCTACGCCGGCATCAACAAGTCCCTACTCCGCAAACTCCAGACAATACAGAATACCGCCGCCAGACTCGTCCTCGGCATCCCCCGACACGAACACATCAGCCAACACCTACGAAGTCTCCACTGGCTCCAAGTGGAGAAAAGAGTCACTTTCGAAATCCTCACTCACGCCTACAAATGCCTACACAACAACGGACCCAAACACCTCAACGACAGAATCAACTTCCACGTACCCAAAAGAAACCTCCGATCTTCCAACCTCGCACTGGCCGAAACCCCGCGCATCCACAGAGCCAGAGCAGGCGGAAGATCCTTCTCTCGCATTGCAGCCAAGACCTGGAACGAGCTACCGGCAGACATCAGACGCGCCCTTTCCCTGAACACCTTCAGGAAGACCCTCAAGACCTGGCTCTTCGGCTAAACAGATCTGCGGGCCCCCCCCCCCCCTCAGCGCCTTGAGACCCTCACGGGTGAGTAGCGCGCTTACAATTCCCTGATTGATTGATTGATTGAGACAGGTGTAACAAGGAGAAATGGTTACATTTCTCTGACGTTATCAGTCTTTGCATGTGTGAAGCATTCTACAGCATACACAGAAAGAGTGAAACGTCATATATAATATATTTTGTACAGAAGGGACACCTTCCTGTACAAAAACTATGCTTACCACAAGGCAGACACCCATGCACTCTGATGCTAGGGTGTCTGTGATGGTGCATGACAGCATAAAGTGCTACACCGCAAGGGCACAGCACATCACCTTATTTTATCAAATATGCTGCAGTTCTGCACTCTCATGGTCAGACAACTCAGCACAGCAACTTTACTTGCTGTACTGTGTTGCATACTTTCTTTGTAAATATGGGCCTAAGATTGAATACATCTTAAAATGTTAATAAAAAGTATGATGATGCAACTTTCTACCACATCTCTCTGACTTTAACATATAATTATTAACACATACATATGTCAAATTATGTTTGACTTTGTGAAACTTATCAGGGAACTAAATGGTTTAAAACATTGTTGAAAAATACATAACATTGTTGCTGCTTAGATGTAATTTTTGTCTGGAGCCATGCCATGGATGGGTCTTGTACATTCAGATGCATACACTCAGTAATGTAGACAAACATGCACCTCATCTAAGACTTGTCAACAGAGAATTGATGGGAAAAATGCAGACATGTAAGCCAAGGGTAAGACTGGCTATATATTTGTTTCACACAACATTATTTCATCTTTCCATGTTTGCTGCGTTCTTTACCACACATACTAAGAAAAAGTATATATTTTTGCAAAGAAGGCACAGTTCTGCACTGTCTCGTTCAAGCAAGGCCGGTTACTAACTAAACTCGCTGTGCTGTTCTGTTATGTTAGTGTTACTTGCTATAGCGCACGTCTCACCCAGGGGCATCTCGGCGCTGTTGCAGATCCTTAGCAGAAGATCAAACCAGAAGTTTAATATAGATAGGCTTTTAATTGTTTCCTGAATTTACTGTATGTGGGGGTCTCTCGGAGTGCTATAGGTAGTTTGTTCCAATACCGTGGGGCAAAATATGAGAAGGACTTGCCCCCAGTGCGGGCTTGGCGGATTTGAGGTACGCACAGGAGGGATTGGGAGCTTGATCGAAGACTTCGGCTGGGGACGTAGGTGGTAAGTTTGTTTTTTAAGATAACGTGGGCCTTTGCCTCTCAGGTTGTTATACGTGAGGCAACAGATTTTAGAATGGGAACGCTTCTTCACCGGAAGCCAGTGCAATTCCCTCAGCAGAGGCGCAGAAGGAGTACCCGCAGGGCGGTTCAGAATCATTCTTGCCGCGGTATTCTCGACCACCTGTAGCTTCGTGAGCAGGGTGTCACCCACTTCAGCCAGCAGGGCATTCCCATAGTCCAGTCGACTAATCACCATAGCCTGGACCAGGGTTCTGCTGGCGTTAGTGGGGAGGAGGGGGAATATTCTTCGCAAAAGACGCATATTGTAATAGCAGGAGATTGTGGTGGCGGCAATATGGTCTTTCATTGTTAGGGCTTGGTCAAATTTTATTCCTAGGTTTTTTACCTTTCGTTTGGGCACGGGAATAGCACCCAGTTGGTGGGGCCACCAGTCGTCCGACCAGATGGCTGGGGCTTTCCCAAGAGGCATAATCTCAGTTTTTTCTGGGTTGAGCTGGAGACAATTCTCGGTCATCCAGTTGGAGATTGCTATCATTCCGGCCGAGAAGCGCTTTTTCTCTGATTCTAGGTCTGGGCTCATAGTAAACATAAGCTGGGTATCGTCAGCGTATGAAATGATCTCAAAGCCAAATTGCTCTGCGATCTTTGCCAGCGGGCCCATATACATATTGAACAGCGTCGGGCTTAGGCACGATCCTTGAGGAACACCCTTGTCTAACTGCATTTTGCCTGAAGAGTGTGGGCTTAAAATTATTGTTTGCTGTCTGTCTGACAGGAAGTTCTGCAGCCACTTTAGTGCTGTTCCCTGAATGCCGCTTGCCTGCAGTCTGTTCATGAGCCTTAGATGTGAGATGGTGTCGAAGGCCGCGGACAGATCCAATAATATCAGTACTACCGGGCTTCCTGCATCCATCCCCTGTCTAAGTGAATCAGTCACGGCCAAGAGTGCGGTCTCTGTGCTAAAACCTGGGCGGAACCCCGATTGTGAGGGATCCAGGATATTATTTGTTTCAAGGTAAGACCGCAGCTGCCTATTTATTAGGCCTTCCAATTGCTTACCCAGAAGAGGTAGCAGAGAGATTGGACGATAGTTGCTGAGTGCTTGAGGGTCCAGTGTGCCTTTTTTTAGTATGGGCCGTACACATGCTTCCTTCCACGCTATAGGGATAATTCCCATTTGTATAGATCAGTTAAAAAAAAATTGAATCAAGGGGGCGCAACAAGTGGCTAGAAGAGCCATGGTTTTGGGAGAGCATGGATCTCGAGGTGAACCGGATTTAGCTGTGGCCAGGGAGTTATATACTTCCTCTACAGTGACAGGCTGGAAGCAGTCCAACGTACTGCAGATTATTTTTTCTTCCTCTCCTGTCCTAGTGATGGTCTCTGAATCCTGCAGAGGGGCGGCCGGAAATTTCGTGTAAATCTTGGATATCTTTTCCTGAAAGTATGCAGCCAATGAATCGCAAAACTCCTGAGATTCCTCTGGAGATTGGCTGCATACTTGCGGCGAGATAAAGTCCTGTACTATACTAAAAAGAGATTTGGAGGAGTTACTGGCTTGTTCTATCTGATTAATAATAAAAGTTCGCCTAGCAATTTTGATGTTCTGGTGGTATTGCGACAGAGCCTGTTTATAAGACTCCCTGTCTTGAGGGTCTTTCCTTCTCCGCCATAGTCTCTCTAGATTTTTTTTATTTTTATTTTTATTTTTTTTAAGTTTCAAAAACCTTTATTAAGACATTAAAATAAAAATTACAAACAAAGCCAAAATAAGGCTCATTGCGCAGCAATCTGTCTATATCCACATTGTGATCGGCATCATAGTGACATCTATGTGTAGGCGATATCTGAGTCAGATGTGAAGATACACAGCAAGTCGCCTACAACCCTTTCGGGCCGGCCGCGTTGTGAGGATAATGTGGGTACGTAAGCGGCAAGTATGTTATATTCAGGCTGCGTTAAGTTCTAGCGGAATAATTTCATGAAAACAACAAGAGCAATTAGAAAAGATGCATACACCAATACTCAGAAACCATCAGATGTGAGATGTACATTATGACCAAGGTTAAACATTTAGTATAGGCGGAGCATCTGCTGTGGTGTCCCGTCACAGTTATTGGGGGGGATATGTGCCAGGGCAAGAGTATTCACACCATCAAGGGGGGGGTGCCATGCGTCTAATGTGACGTCGTGTCGTCTTCGTCTGCTGTATGTTCTATTAAGTAAGTGTGTAGTGGGCCCCAGATATCTCTTGGCCGTGACGAAGGGGGTTGAAGGTCGGCATATGTAAGTAGTTGTTCTTGACAATAGATCAGATCGTGCATCCAGTCTTTAAATTTCGGCGCCCGTCCCCTGCCCCATCTACAAGCAACTCTCCGTTTGGCTAGAAGGAGCGCAAGGGAGGCATATCTGCGTATTTTAATTGTGAGGGGCTTAGTATATCCCAGCAGGGCCGTGAGGGGATCTGCAGGGATATGGACTCCCGTCATGAGGTCTAGTGCAGTCAGGACCGCCGCCCAGAATTCCTGTACAGGGGGGCAGTCCCAGGCCAGGTGCATAAAGTCCGCTCCCTCACGCCCGCAGCGTTCACATCGGGCGTTGTCTCGTATCTTTAGTCGGTGCATGCGTGCGGGAGTGTAATACAGTCGATGTATGTATTTATAGTGGATCATGCGGAATCTGCTGCTAGCGGATATTTTGCCCGTTTGCCTATAGCAGAATGTCCATTGTTCCTCAGTCAGAGGGCATCCCAATTCCTCCTCCCATCGTTGACGAGCCGGGGGGGGATCATATTCCCTAGCGTTCTGAACCGTGCGATATAGAAGTGACACTACATGTGCGGGGGTGTCCTGTTGCAGTAGCGCATGAAGCGGAAGCATGGGTGGGGGCTCTAGGGGAAAGGTGGGCGTAAGAGATCTTATGTTTTGTCGGAGCCTTATATAGTAGAAGCGTTCCAAGGGGGTGGGATTGGCATCCTTAAAGAATTCCTCAGAGGTATTAAATGTTCCTTTAGTATATAAATGGCCCCAGGTGTGGATGGAGAGTTTCCGAAGGAGTCGACGGCAGCCGCCCTCTTCCGCACCGGGATGTCTTTCCGCCCAGAAAGGGGCAGAAGCGGAGAGTACATTAGTGTGTTGTCTGTAGCTTTAGCGAGGTTGTGCCATGCGCTAACGGTGCACTGGACAGTGGTGGAGGCTAGGTGGCGCGGGACTGTTGGGTTACTGAGATATGCAGTGCTTGGGGTGGGATTCATATATCCATCTTCTATTGCCAGATGGGGCATGAAGGGAGGGGGTTTCATCCAATATGTGGCATAGTGTGCCTGTGCGCAGCTAAAGTATAGTTCCATGTCTGGAATAGCGAAGCCGCCAGCTTCAAACGGCCGTGTAAGTATGTCCCACCGAAGCCTGGCTTGTTTGCCCCCCCATGTGAGTCTGAGAAGTTGAGTCTTTATCGCGGAGAAGAAGTGACGGCTGGGAGCGTACGGGATATTCACAAAGAGATATAGTAATTTAGGTAAAATCACCATTTTAATTATAGCCGTTCTACCCGCCATGGACAGGGGCATCGCGATCCAGCGCGTTATTTTATCAGTGATAGAGTCCAGAGCCCGTCCATAATTAGCCCGCATGAGTTCTTCGCGGCTACGGGAAATGATTATCCCCAAGTACGTGAGAGTGTCAGCGCTCCAATCAAGAGGGAAGTCTGGATGGAACCTTTGTGTAGCTGCAGTGAGGGGATAGATCTGAGACTTTTTCCAGTTGATGTTAACTCCAGCCAGTTGTCCAAACAACAGAAACAGGCGAAGAATGGGATTCAGGCTTATCTCAGGGTCACGCAGGTATAGCGTGATGTCGTCTGCATATAAGGATATTAGTATTTATCGTTCCGGATAAATTATGGCATGTTCGCGGTAGTGTTGTCGGATTTTAGCAGCCAGGGGTTCCACTGCTAGGGCAAAAAGGAGGGGGGATAATGGACACCCCTGCCTAGTGCCCCTGCCCAGTGGAAATGAGGAAGAGCGGAGCCCATTGATCCCTACAGTGGCGCGTAATCCAGTATATAGCAGGGTAATCCAAGCCAGAAAGGGGGCCGGAAATCCCATGCGCACCAGGACATAGGAGAGATAATCCCATTCTAGGGAGTCAAATGCCTTGGTGGCATCTAGGAATATAGCCGCTGCATTAGCGTCCGGGTCAATGTCATGCATCAGTGCAAATAGGGTTCGCAGGTTGTGGGCTGTACTTCTTGTGGGAACAAAGCCCGACTGGTCCGGGAGGACCAGTACCGGCATCAGGGGATGGATGCGGTTGGCAATGAGCTTAGCTAGGACTTTGGCATCCGTATTTATTAGGGATAGGGGCCGGTACGAGTCTAAATGCGAGGTTGGTTTGCCGGGCTTGGGCAGAGAAATTATGAGTGCCTCTCGCATGGAGGGGGGGAAGAGCGCCAGTCTCTCGGGCCTCCTCAAATACATGTCTCAGTTTCGGGAGCAGTAAGTGCCGGTATGTTTTATAAAATTCGGCTGGGAGGCCGTCTGGGCCTGGAGCCTTTCCGGATTGTAGCTGCATAATTGCCGAAATGATCTCTTCGTCTTCGTGATGTGCCAGGAGAAGCTCTCTTTGTCCATCTCCCAACCAGGCTATGGCAGTGTCCTCAAAAAAGGGATCAAAGTCTGCCGGGGTCTGTCGGTGAGAGGTGTACAATGTTTTATCAAATCTTCTGAAGGCTGCAAGTATGTCGGATGAGTTTGTGTGTGTCTGACCATCCTCGTCCTCAATAGTCAGCACTGTGTTAGCAAATCGGGGGGGTCGAATAGTGGAGGCCAGAGCCCGCCCTGGTCTATCCCCTTCGCCATATCGGCGAGCCGTGTGGTATTTCCCTCTGAATTTACACTCTCGATCCGCTGTTTCCTGATGGTCAGTGAGTAGTGCGCGCAAGTGCGCCTGCAGTGCAGGGGAGGGGGTGTCTTGTATATGTAGTTCGGTTTGTTTGATATCTGTCTCCAGTTTGTGAAGTCGGTTGCGGATATCTTTGAGTACTCCTCCACTTTTAGCAATACATACACCTCGCATGGTGACTTGGAAAGCCTCCCATATGGTAGAATATTGCGAGACCGAGCCTTCATTACGGAGGAAAAAGTCAGTTATCTCTTGCTCCAACTCCGCCTTAAAAACTGGGTCAAGAAGCGATTGCGGATTGAGGCGCCAGGATAGGTATGGGGGTTCCGTCTGTGGTGGGCTGAGGGACAGTAGGACCGGGGAGTGATCAGAGTAGGTACGGGGGAGATACGAGGTATGTGATGCCCAGGTCGCCAGGCCCCTGTCCACCAGCCAGTAGTCAATACGTGACCAGGAGGAATGTGCAGTGGAATAACAAGACCCCTGACGATCCAGCGGGTATTGTGCTCTCCAGGGGTCTACCAGGTCTTGATCTTCAACAATGTTTTTCAGAGCTAGGTGTGCGGCAGTGTAATGGTGTGGTTGTGGGTGTGACCTGTCTAAGTGCGGGTAAATAGTAACGTTAAAGTCCCCTCCCCATATCAGGTGGGTGGTACCAATATCTTGGATATTGCCCCATAATACCCGGTAGAAATCCGGATCATCCGTATTCGGGCCATAACAGGACGCTAGCGTGATCGTTTGTGCCAATAGCCTACCCCATAAGAGAATGTAGCGACCTTGTGGATCTGCGTAGGAGCCAAGAGGGGTATATGGGAGTGTGTGTTTTATAAGGATCGCGGTCCCTCGCGAGTAGGAGGAGTAGCATGAGCATCCTCGGTGGCTAGCCCATCGAGTGGCGAAGGGGGGGGGAGGCGTGAGGCGTGAGGACGTAAATGGGTCTCTTGAAGCATGGCACAGTGAATGTCGTGTCGGTCTAGATACGCCAGAATGCGGCGGCGTTTGCGGGGATCCCCCAGGCCTCGCACATTCCACGTCAGAAAGTTATATTTGAGTGTATTAGGTCGGGATGCCATCATGTGGTCAGTAGGTTAAAATGATCGTGTACATCAGCGTATGTCATTGTGTGTCGCATCCATCTCTTATCGCAATAACGCAAAACAAAACTAAAAAAAAAAGACATAATAACATTCCCCAATCCCTCCCGCCACCCACAACAGCAATCCCAACCTGCCGTGATCCTTTCCTCCCCCCTCCCATCCCACTTTAAACAAATTAGTCCCAACCGGGGACTACGTAATAGACTAAATCCCATTTCAATAGAATGTAGGGTTCACCTGGTGGGTAGCGGCTAGAGGGCAACCAGGTGCTCCTCACAAGAGCGAGGGTGTTCGGGGATAGCGATGGTAGTCCGGCATAGTTAAAGTATGGTATAGGCCTTCATTATGAACAGTGTTAGCCCATGACTAGAGAGCAGGCCTCTCGTGAATACGTGAATATCGTCATCGTCTGCCAGCTGTTCCTTCACTGCTCCAGGAGAGAGAGTTCCAGTCAGGCTTTGTCAGCACACTGTGGGAGCTATGCGGATTGGTAAGCAAGGGGAGGCAGCATAGTGTCTAGCTGGTAAAGATTTAATGCGAGGTGAGCTGCAGGCGCGCGTGCTCGGAGCAGCCGGGCCCGACACTCCCCTCAGGCAGCGCAGCAGTGCCTCGGGATCAGCAGGAGGTCCAACGGCAGAGACAGGGGTCTCGTTGCCATAGGGTGTAAGGCTATTCAATGTCAGATACGCCTCCCTGTTCGTCCGCCGGGTTCCTCGGGAGTGAGCGGTCCTCCTGCGGCTTAGGTAGAGTTTTTATGAAATCCAGCGCGTGTTGGGGGTTAGTGAAGAAGTGTGGACGTTCCTGAGAGGTTATTTTTAAGCGGGCTGGGAAGAGCATAGCATATGGGATGTTGAGCTGCTGGAGTTTCTTCTTGACTTGGAGGAACTTCCGCCTCTGCTCCTGTACGGCCATGGTGAAGTCGGGAAAGATAGAGATCTCCATCCCCTGATGATTGAGACGTCCTTTTTCTCTGGAGAGCCGGAGGGCCGTGTCTCTATCGCGGTAGTTCAATACCCTAGCTATGATGGGTCGTGGGGGGGCCCCTGGAGGAGGGCGGCCCGCCAGTGAGCGATGCTCCCTTTCCACCACAAGGATTGAGGAGAATGCTTCCCTGCCGAATAGGGTGATGAGCAGGTTTTCAACATACGTCTCCATCTTACCGGTGGCCGTTGACTCTGCCACTCCTAGGATTCGGAGGTTGTTCCTCCTTGAGCGGGATTCCAATTCTTCATTTTTGGCAGCTATAACTTTCAGTATTTTGTCCATGTCAAGGGTGTGATTGGTGTTGGCGCTAGCCGTGTCCTCCAAATCGGATATTCGTCTTTCAGCCTCGGCGAGACGATCGTCATGTTTTTCAACTTTGTGCGTGAGGCCATCCATTCTGGCTGACATAGAGTCCATTTTGGACTCTATAGATGTGAGGCTCGACTGCATTACTAGCAACAGGTCCTTCAGATCCGCCGCCAAGGGCGCTGGAGCCTCCGCTCGGTCATCATCTGGTTCTGATTGAGTGCGGGAGGTCTTCCGGGTATCAAAGGTGAGTTTGGGTTGCCTTCCGTCAGGTTTACCCATGGTCGGTGGATTGTATAGTCCCAGATAGTGCCGAGGCTATTTCGTACCGCGTTTCAGGTGAAGGCGCCGTACAGATTATAGCGCGAAGCAGGATTGCCGCTCGGTGGGTCAGCCGGGGGATGTAGGCCCCGCGTTCTCCTGGCGGCGCCCCACGTCCGCAGCCCCAGTGATGTAGGCCTCGTGTGGATAATGCGGTAGATCCCCCCTGCAGCGGATGGTATCTGCCGTCCAGCAGTGGTAATGTGTGGAGTGCCTCAGCCCGTCTCCGGTTATGTCCCAGTCCGCTGGGCCCACTCAGTGCTCCATCAGCCGCCGCTCCCGCACCCAAGCACCCAGCGGCCCCAACAGCGGAGCCGCAGAGAGACACACGCGGTCAATGGGCGGTGTCACACAGGCGCGTTGTAATGCCTCGTGTAGCGCCTCCAAGCTAGGGCGCCCCGCGAGAGCTGGGCAGGTATGGTGTCGGCCCTCTCCGCCCGCCGGTCAGGGAAAATGGATCCGGCAGCCGGAGTCTCCCCACCGGTGCGGGAAATGGTGTCTTATTCCCTCTCTTCGGCGTCAGCAAAGGCCCTCAGATGGATCCGGGAGCGCGGCGGAGGAAGGTAGGGTTTTGTGGCGTCCTCGCGTCGCGGCCCCCTCCAAGCCGCATTAGCGGGGCCAGGGCAGCTCCGCAGCGGCTCGTGCGCCTTCGCAGTTTGTTCAGCCCCGGGGCCGCCTGGTCCCCCGGAGGGCCGCAGCGGCGAGTCACGGAGCCTCCAGGCAGGGCCCCGAGCGGTGCGCGCGCCGCCTCCCCCGCACCGGGATAGCTGGGCCAGGGGGCGCGTGCGGGGGCAAAGCAGCACTCACCTCCGTCAAGAGGGGCTCCTCCTCTCCGCCTCCAGCGACCCGCTCCGATCGGCACGCTCCTCGCCCGAGGCCCACGTCCCGGCGAGCCCCAGGTCAGCAGGCGGCAGCGTCCAGACGCCCCCCAGGGGTCAGCGGGGCAGGCGATGCGCACGATTCTCGTCGCTGTACAGCCACAGGCTCCCGGTCTCAGCAGGCAGCTCCCCTCACGCACGGGCCAGTCTAGGCCGCGCGGCCCTCCGCCATTGCAGGGAGCGTAGTCGGGGAAAGTCGGCGATGTTTTTATTATCCGCGGGGCGCAGCCAGTTGTTGTAGCGGGCTCCTAGTATGGAGCAGGGTCCGACAGAGCCTGGGAAGTGGTCACCGTTGCATAATGTGCCGGGATAATGCGGATTTATGTCGGATTTTGTCCCCGAACTGCAGGAGCCTCACATCAGTGCGGCCATCTTGCTTGGCGCCCTCTAGCGCCCCCTGTCTCTCTAGATTTTTACATTTGATTTTTTCTACTTTTTTTTTTTTGGGAAAACATAATTTTATTTGTCAATTCGCATATGTTGCGCAGGGCTCTGCACACCAGAGTCATCTGCCAAAGCAAACCAAATACAATCATTACAGCAAACGACTTTTTTGTTTTATTTTGTCCCCCATGATCATCAATACAATACATAAGAGCATTCAACGATAGTGCCCCCCTCCCCCAACTCCCCTCTCCCACTCACCCCCCCCAAAGATCGCACAAGTCCATACTATCTCGTCCGTAGCTGTAAAAAGGAGATCAAAAGGTCCTAATCCAGGCCCACCACCCCCCCTGCTCCATCCCTCCCCTCCCCCTATACTGGCCCCTCGGCTTAAACCGGCATCGAAGGCTCCTCTATCGCCGGAGGTTCCAGCCAGAGGCCCCGGTACTCCGCCCATCGTTTCCATATTTTATAGTGTTTGCGCGGGCACCCCCTGGCCACAAAAATGGGTTTCTCCAGACCCATGCAAAAGTCCAGGCCATTTTTCCAAGCAGCCACCGATGGAGCCCCCGTCGCCTTCCAGGCTTTAGCAATGTCTCTTTTTGCCAGTGTAAGGCCTAGCAGCATGAGGTTTCGTTTATAGGCATTGCCCCCCACCCCCTCCATAACATGTAGCAGTGCCAGCCGTGGTGTGCGGGTAAGCTCCCAGCCCAGGACCTCAGAGAGACAGGCAAAGACCCCCCTCCAGAAGCGATCTAGCGATGTGCACTGCCAAACCGTATGTATAAACGTACCCGCAGCCCGACCACAGCGAAGACACTCAGGGGAGGCAATCATCCCCGCCCGCCACAATCGTGTCCTAGTAAAGTAGACCCTGTGGAGGTATTTGAATTGGACTAGACGAAGCCGTATCGCTATGGCCGCCCCCCGCGGGGCTGCCAGGGCCTCCGTCCAATCCTCCTCTTCCAGCCCGCCCACATCTGCCTCCCAGTCCCCTCGGAGTTTCTGAAGTGTAGGGGAGCAATGCGTGACCAGGGACTAATAGATACGCGAAATCTTTTTTTCTTTTAGATCCCCCATAAAGACTTTAGCTTCAATGGGACTAAACTCGGGTATGGACTCCAGGCCCTGCAGACTAGGGGACAATGCGTGGCGCAGCTGTAAGTATCTATAGAATTGTGCCTGGGGCATATGAAACTCCTCCTGGAGATCGCGAAAGGATTTTAGTGTCGTGCCCCTCAGAACATCGCCCAGCGTGGAGATACCAATGGCGTCTCATCCCCGAAACCCCGGAAGGGCCGCCAAATGGGGTAGGCGCCCATTGTTCCACAGAGGAGTCTCCCGGGTCAGGACGTTCCACCAGCCCATGCGCCGCAGCGCCCGCCTCCAAACCATGAACACCACCCGCGTGACTGAAGGCAGCGCGCTCCGTAGCCGCGCCGAATACAAAAGTGTATGCAGTGTGTGATGTCCCATAAGGTAGCGTTCCAGTGCGTACGTCGGGTCCTCCCTATCTCCATACCACCACTCATTGAGGACCAGTAGGTGCGAGGCCTGATAATACGAGAGTAGATCCGGGGATGCCAGTCCCCCACAATAGGTGGATAAGATGCATGTATGTATGGCCACTCGCACCTTCCCTCCTTCCCACAGAAACTGCCCCAACACGGAATTCACCTGACGGAACCACCTAGGCAAGATCGGAAACGGTTGATTCTGCAGCTGGTAGAGAAGTCGGGGGAGCGCTACCATTTTGAAGATCGCCGATCTGCCAAACAGTGTCAGGGGCATGCGGGACCAGGACTTAAGGTCAGCACGAACCCGTTCCCACACAGGTGTCAGGTTACGCTCCCAAGCAACGGCCTGTACATCCGAGAGTACCACCCCCAGATATTTCAATCCACCTGCGGCCAACTGAACCGCGGTCGCCCACGAGCCCACCCTCGTCTGACCTCCCAGCGCCCACAGTGTGGATTTGCGAGGATTCATGTACAGACCCGACGCTTCCCCGAAGACCTGCATTATACGCAGGAGCCGTGGCCCCATCCTGTCCACCGCCGTCAGAAAGAAGAGAACGTCGTCCGCATACAACGCAATTCTATCGGAAAGGCCCGTGGCCCATTCAAATCCCCGTACCTGGGCGTCCATGCGCACCCTGGCCGCCAAGGGCTCCATGGCCAAGACAAACAGATATGGCGACAGGGGGCATCCCTGCCGCGTGCCCCTCTGAATAGCAAAGGTGGAGGAGGCGGCGCCCGCAACCCGTACCGACGCTGTCAAGCCCGTATATAGGAGCTTCACGTAGGAAAGAAAGCGCGGGCCCAGATTGAGTCTGGGAAGCAGAGCAAACAGGTAGACCCAGCTCAGGGAATCAAACGCCCTGTCCATGCCCGCCAAAAGCAGTGCCGCCGGTTCCCCAATTCGTTGAATCGCCGCAACCGCCACCTGAGCCCTTCTGATATTGTGCCGGGTAGCCCGTTGAGGCATGAACGCCGCCTGATCGGGGTGCACAAATGACGCGATATGGGGCAATAGTCGATTGGCCAGCGCCTTCGCCAGGATTTTGCCCTCCACATTTAAAAGGGAAATGGGGCGGTAAGAGGCATGATGTTCCGGGGGACGCCCGGGCTTATGGAACACCACCACTTCTGCGTGTCTCCAGTCCGGGGGAAGCACACCTTTATCCCGGGCCTCCTCCACCACCGCCCGGTAATGTTGGGCCAACTGCACAGCATACTGACGAAAAAACTCACTCCGAAACCCATTGGGTCCGGGCGCCTTCCCAGAGTTAAGTTCTCCCAGAGCCGCTCCCAGTTCCTCGTCCGACAAGGGGGCCTCCAGCTGGTCCCGCAACTCGTCCGACAGCGCCTTGGGTGGTAGATCTGTAATAAACTTCTCAACTGCAGCAGCCGACAGACATTCCCGGTAGGGCCTGGGAGTGAAAGGTGCCCTGACAGAGGCGATGCAACATCTTACTAGACTTGTCCCCCCATTGGTACACTCTGCTGCGCGTTGCCAGCCAGGCTTGACGTGCCTCATCCATCAGCAGAGCTGCACACTCCTGTTGGGCCAAGAGCAATTGCCGCACTCCCAGATCACTCCCTGACTCACGGCTCTGTCGATCAAGCATCTCTATGTTCGCCTCAGCACGAGTCAGCTCCTCCCTACGCTGCCTGCGAGCTGCCGCGCACCAAGAAATGTCTACCCCTCGCAGAGTGGGCTTCAGCACCTCCCACAAAGTGGCTGCACTGGCAACGGACCCCGCATTTGCAGTCAGATACTGAGCAATAGACTCACCCATATAGGCGGTATATTCCGCATTCTGGAGATTCCACACCGCCAGGTGCCACCGAAACGGCTGCCGTTCCCTGCCGGTATCCAGCTCTATGAGCACTGGGGAGTGGTCCGAGAGACCCCGAGGCAGAATCTCCGCCGCCACCACCCTATCTGCCATCGCCCGGGGAACAAAAATATAATCCAGTCTAGAAAAGGATTTGTGAACTGCTGAGAGGTAAGTGTATCCCTGAATCGCGCCATGAGCACGCCGCCATGTGTCAACCCAGTCTAGCCCCCGCACCAGAGAGTGTAGTTTTGTAGGAAGATCGCTCCTAGGACCATCCCTACCCCCTGTCCTATCCTGAGCCGTGTTCATAACATCATTCCAGTCCCCGCCCACCACAGATAGCACATCCGGCATATCAGCCCATAGAGATTGCAGCCGCTCAATTAAATTCCACTGCAAAGGGGGAGGGGCATATACACTCCCTAGAATCAAGGGGTCCTCCCCGACCCTACCCCGGATAAACAAGTAGCGCCCCTGCCTGTCGGTCCACTGCTGCTCATGCGTGTATGGGACCCTGCGATGTATCAGTATGGCCACGCCTCGAGACCCTCTCATAAAGCCAGCATGAAAAACCTGTTGATACCCATAGCGCTGTAGGCAAAGGGCCTTCGTGCCCATGAGATGCGTCTCCTGTAACATAAGAATATCCGCCTTTGCCCTCTTTGCGTGTTGGAGTATGGCCCCCTGCTTGACCTTATCTAGGGCCCCTCGTATATTCCAACTTAGGATACGGAGTCCACCCTGCTTCTCTCGCCCACCCTCGGGCATTCTAACCATAGGGGGTTGCATCATCGTTCAATTCTAATATTAAGCCTCGGTGGCGTGTGTGTAACCTGTATCGGACCTGTAGTGGAAGTGCGACCTGTAAACATAAACAACCCCTTCCCAACAAACCCCCCACCCCATACCTCAAAGAAAACACTGAAGTATCTGTCGCGGCAGGTCTGGTCCCCGATCCCCAACGGGGGATGGGCACCGCCCCAACCAATGGATCCCCAACTCACAGCCCATGACCACCTGGCAGGGCTCCCGCCAGCTCACACCTGACGGTAAAGCAAGCCCATTTCAGGACATCCCGGTAATCAATAAATGAAGTTCCGCAATACTGCACCGGCATCCTCCGCTAATGTTCCAATGTCTGACCCCCCTGGGCCGGCCCCCCTCGGGAGGAGGCACTGAAGGACTGCGAACGCCGCCGGGACCTCGACCGTCTGTTACCCCTCTGCCGCTGACCACGGGGGCCCCCCCGAGCCGCATCGCTCAAGGATGAATCTGACTCCCTTCCCGGTGGGGTGTGGGACCTCACCCGAACCCTTTCATCCGTCCACCTGAATACCTCTTCTGGAGTATCAAAGAAATGAGTGCGGGAACGAAAGACCACCCGGAGGCGGGCCGGAAAAAGCCGGGCATATGGAAGCTTGAGCTCTCTGAGCCAGGCCTTAGCGGCCATGAACGACTGACGTTGCTGCTGGACCAGCCGCGTGTAATCAGGGAATATCAGAATACGGGTATTATTGAACAGCAGGGGTTCTTTGGCTCAGGCCTGCTTCAAAATGGCGTCCCTGTCCAGATAGTTCAATAATTTGGCAATGACAGGCCGCGGGCGAGCCCCCACCGGAGGCTTCTGCATGAGTGCCCGATGGGCCCGCTCCACTACAAAGCATCTGGACATAGCCTCGGGGGGGAGCCAGCCCTCCAACCAGGTCGTGAGGAAGCGTTCCATGTTTCCCTCTTCGCAGCCCTCTGGAAACCCAACGAAGCGGAGATTGTTGCGTCGGGCCCGTCCTTCCGCATCTTCCGCTCTGAGCGTGAGACCCTTTTGGACGGTCTCCATCGCCGCCACCTTTCGTTTCAACTCCGTGACATCGTCCTCCACGCCAGAGATACGGGTCTCAGCCTCAGCAATATGGGACACCGCATTGCATAGATCCTGCCGCAGTAGCATAACGTCCGCTCCAACTGCCCCTATTTTTGCATCCAACATGTCCCTAGATTGGGTAATGGCCGCGTTGTCCGGCACAGCTCCCGGCTGGCCCCCAGAGACTCCAGCCGCCGCCCCCGGGCCAGTAAACTTGTCAATAGGCCCCTGCTTGGTCGGGCCACCTCCTCCCTTGTCTCTGGTCATGGTTGTGTCTTGAGCTTCCTGGACTGGCCCAACCCTGACCACGTGATGTACAGACACAAGTGATGGCAACTCCCGCGGCCCGATCCAACCGCCGTGTGTGCACCAGCCAGCACCCAGTCCCACTTCACCGGCTCTCCGAACGCCCCAGAGACCCAGTCCCACCTGGGCGCGTGGACTCGCGGACTCTGTTCAACCAGCCGCCAGAGCGATGGTGCCGCTGACAAGCGGGCGAAGTCCGCACACCCACTCCGCCAAGTATTTCACACGCCGGCCGCGGCGGGCACCCCCAGCGGCCTATCCCTCAATCCTGCAGCCCGATCTATTTACCGCCAACACTAGCAGCTGCCCAGAGCGATTAAATACCCAGCAGGCCCAGGATATCTCCACTTGGGTGGGGGCAGCCAAACAATGTGTCCGGTAATTCACCGTACGGTCCAACTGCACCGCCGCTCTCCCGCCGCAACAGTCAATGCGGAGGGGAGAGGAGTGTGTTGTCACTCTGCGCGGAGGCCCCAGAGAGTCCGATGTGTCCCAATGAGGGGGGCAAGGCAGCCAACCGTCGTCACGGCAGCCCCCCCATGCAGCCCGGTCCAGCCACCTATCCCCGTTGTATCACTTGATGGGGCCCAACCACCGCTGCCGCACCGGAGCCACAAAGAAAATCAAGCGTCACCGAGGGAGGAGGGAGGGCGAGGCAGCCTACTAGTCCCCCGGTAGCCCCCCGCGCGGCCCGACTGTGCCGCCGGTCCCCACCAAAGCGCCAAAGATAAAGGGCACCTCGAGTAGCAGGCCAGCCGCCCCTATCGCCGGCCGCCTCAGCCCTCACGCACCTTCACTGCTGACGGGTCCCAGGGACTGCCGCCCCAACCACCGCTGCCGCACCGGAGCCACAGATAGGATCAAGCGTCTCCGAGGGGGGGGGGGCGAGGCAGCCTACTAGTCCCCCGGCAGCCCCCCGCGCGGCCCGACTGTGCCGCCGGTCCCCACCCCAGTGCCAAAGATAAAGGGCACCTCGAGTTGCAGGCCAGCCGCCCCTATCGCCAGCCGCCTCAGCCCTCACCCACCTCAGCTGCTGATGGGTCCCAGGGACTGCCGCCCCTCCTGCCGCATACGTTCCACCTTACCACCGCGGCCCGGCCGCCGGATCACCCCGTCACACTCCAGCAGGCCCGCCGTCCGAGCCTCCAAGCCCCAGTACAGCTCCCGCAGCTCGATCGGTTGGCGGGCCTCCTGCCGCAGGGCCAGACCGTTCTCCGCCGCCAGGCGTGCCCACCGGCCAGGCCGAACTCCGCACTAGATCCCTGATCACCGACGGAGGCGCCGCTCACAGCTCCCGGGCCCCTCCTCTCTCGGCCAGGCCTCTCCCCCGCAGCAGCGGAATTACAGCTCCACAGCGGCTCCCAGGTCCGAAGTTGCACCGGTCGATAGAGTAGCCGGTACAGCGCCCCAGACACCGTAATTGCTACCTCAAATGTTCCGGGATGCCAGGATAATTGTCAGATGTGTGGCGGGCTGGACGGAGCCGGCTTAGAACACGTCCGCCATGTTGGCTTACCAAGCCACGCCCAACCATTTTTTTCTACTTTTAAGTCTGGCGTATACCCTGGGGCTGATGGTCGCCGCTGTAAGGGGCCGTGGTTTTTAAACGGGATCGTTACATCTAGCGCCAATGTGAAGGGAGAGTTGAAGCATTCCAGCAATTCAGATACTTCCAGATTGTTGTCAGGTTGCTCGAGATGGAAAGCATCCGTGAAAGATTCAAGCGTGAGTTTGTGCCAAGGTCTGCGCTCTTGCTGTTGTCTCCCTTTGTTCACAATGGAGTCCAAAGGATGCAGGGGTTGGATAATGAACATAATTATAGAATGATCCGTCCATGTTAGAGGGAGTGGCGGTTTACAGAGCAACTGGTCAATTTTGGAGAAAATTAGGTCCAGTGAGTGACCAGCTGCGTGAGTCGGGCCTTTAACTCTTTGAGTGAGCCCTAATAATTCTAGGTTCGATAGCAGTTTGTTAACATCGGGGTTAGTGTGTTCTTCCCCATGAAAGTTGAAATCGCCTAGCAGGAGGAATTGTTTGGATGCTAGGACATGCATAGCTATTTGTTCTGTCAGCAGATCACTGAAATTCGCCTTAGATCCAGGGGGGCGATAGATCAGTGCTCCATTCCAGCTGCCTGTAGCGGATATGTTTAACTTAAACATCCCTAATTCTATAGAGCTATTGCTTATGGTTGAGATCCAATTCATCTTGAAGTGATTTTTAAAGGATATGGCAATGCCACCGCCAGGTTTTCTTTCTCTATCGAGATGGATACATTTATAGCTGTCTGGAATAGCTAGCTTGATAGATGAATGGTTTGTGGGGTTTAGCCATGTTTCGTGAAGTTTTTTGCCAATGTGCAATACAGTATAGTAAAAAAAGATAAAGGCTTCAGAGAGACATTTTAAATGTTCAGTAATTGAACTAAAGTACTTTAGATATTGTAATTATAAAAATATAAATATTGGTGAGAGGCAAAGCATACAAGTCCCTGTGGATAGAGAAATAATATTATTTATGGACAATTATGCTGAGCAGTAAGTAATATCTCCAGCTCAACGGTGTCTGTACCCTTGACTCCGGCAACAAGTCAGTTAAAATCAGTGAAGCCATCTGCTCCTCCACTGCGGTCTATTCCTCCTGTGGTCATTTCAGCCTTCAGGCTCATGGTCCTGTGCTTATGATCATGACACATTTTTTGCATTCCACTACAGTCCTTCTGGCTGGTGCTACAGTATTAGTTTGGTCCACAATTGCTTTCCATAAAGCATTCTTCTTATAAGGGTCATTTGGAGGTGATAGAGATATTTTTGTGCTTTGTCACCTTTGAAATCAAAACCTGGTTTTCCTCTTCTGTAAAGTTGAGTTAACTTTCCCAGCTACCATCAAGGAGAGCACCTCCATCCCTGCTTGCACCCTTCTGGCTGGTAGCTTGATACATATTAGCCATGTTGTCATAATGCTTTAGCATGCGTTGGTTTTTGTACTGAAGTGCATCGCATTTGGCTCTTGCATGACGTAAATGTAAGTCGCATCCCACACTTCCGACTTGTGGCACTTATTTACCATTGTGAAGTGTTCTAATATTAAGAACGTGATTTGCGTACTAATCAGAGTAAATTCGCATGATTTATGCTATGTAGAAAAATTGTGTCATGGCAAAAGTATGCAGATGGTAAGTAAATTTGGCTTTAAATGTCGCTTTTGCTAGGTAACACCTAACACGGGTTCTTAGAATGATGGGTGGTAAACAGAAAGGCTTATTTTCTTTATATTAATTATGATTGTGTTTGTTTTTTATGATAGTTCGCTCGGGCCTATTAGGCCAGGCTGCGAAAATGGCTGCCGACATAGATGAGGTCATACCAAAAATCAAAGATGGCCTCTAAGCGAAAGAGGTGATGAAGCTAAACCACGTGGGTACGGCTTGTACACGGAGTGAGAGAAGTCAAGGTTACCATGACCTATTATGAAGAGAGTGCCAAGAAAGACTCAGCTCGTATCCGTGAGAAAGAGAAGAGTTCAGTAGTGAGAGACAAAGGACTGACCAAATTGTGACCATCATTGTTGCAACATTTTACATAATAAATGTGGACTGCTTTTACCCAAAGAATATGGGAAACCATGAACTCTTAGCCATCCCCGAAACCAGTTTGAACAAGGAAGGCGATGAGACAATCTTCGCCACCCCTCAAATGGACCAATTAGCGTGATTCCTGCCCCCAAACATTGCAACTTTTTGTGCAGTAAGCCAGAAGTAGGGTATAAGAAGGACTGCTTTTATGGGAGGGGCTGTCACTGCTGCCGCTGCTGCCGCTGCTGCCGCTGCTGCCGCTGTTGTTGGTTATTAGTCGATACTGCTATTATTGCAAATACCAATGCTGATGCCCCTTTGACTTCGAACCTGACTGGGGAAGGAACGAGACCGTTGCGGGAAATCTGTATGGGAGGTCCCGTCGAGGAGGCCTTCTAGAGGGACAGTCAGTCAGTTTGGGAGTCCATGCTGTGATTTATGGTTCATTTCCTTTGGTGGACCGTTCCTATCTGCATCTAAATAGGTAAATGCAATATTTCGTTTTTCCTCTACAGAATTTTCAATATAAATGTAAAAGAACGTATTAAGGTGATTAATAAACTAAGAATCTCACTCATGCAGAATTTTGAATTTAGATAAAATGTTACTTCTAATTAAAACTGAGTCTGTGGTTCTTTAGTTCATTTATAAAAATGTGATATTTACTGAAGGTTCTAAATGATTGAGCTGGTCTTAATCACCATCAACTTATTCAACTAGTTGGTCCAACGACCAAAGAGCGGAGTATCTTGATGTTTTAGAGTCGACAGGATTGAAACTGAATATATAGAAATGTTAAAGGTAATAATCTGTCAAATCTAATAAGGTATTCTGTTCCTCCAGCAACTCGTTCTTCTCCTTTGCGAAGATAAGTGAGATCCAGGGAACGACTGAGTGTGTGATATGCGGTGTTATGGGCCCCACCGTCATATGGTATAGTGAATGAGAGTGTTTTCACCTGGATGTCATATCCAAAGGAGAAGAATTTATATTAGCCGCACTGGATCAGATTTCTTGGTAGCAGAGTTATGGTTACTATAGATTAGTTTGGTGATTATTGATTATTGATCATTTATGTCTAACACTTTATGTCGAATTGTATTATGTTATGTGTAAGTCGAAATTTTGAAGCTTCCAAGAAGTAGGAAGTGGACACGTGTGGCAAGAGAAGTCACATGGAATTGTGCATTGTCTGATTTTTCAATTTGGTGATAACACAGGATTGTGTTATTATAGGGACAACCAGAGAAAAAAGCTATTACAGCACACCAATCATAGGTAGTAATTGATCCAATAAATCAAACTGTATAAAAAGGCTAATAGTCAGTACTGCAACTCCGACCCCAACACGAGCGTTCTAACCAGTAAAAAGAACGTTCTTTTTACTGGTTAGAACGCTCGTGTTGGGGTCGGAGTTGCATTTCATTAACAGGACGGAACGAACGAAAAATATTCAGTACACTTGCAGTGTCTTGACTGCAACAGGACTAGCGACATACTTGATCACTTTAGCCTTGAGAAAGTCTTGGTACACATTTGTACAGACGAAACACGTGTTGGCTGCTTTGTTTGCTGGACTGCTTTGTTTGCTGGGAATTGGCATTTAGAAAAAAAGAAAAACTCAATAAAAGAAACGTGTTCCATAAAAAAGAACTGTCTTGGGAAAAAAATTTTTTTATGTGCTGTATATAGGGCACAAGAAATCAAAGGACTATTTGGACTAAATAATTACAGTACTGACTATTAGCCTTTTTATACAGTTTGATTTATTGGATCAATTACTACCTATGATTGGTGTGCTGTAATAGCTTTTTTCTCTGGTTATCTATGTGCATGTTTCACATGCGATTGACACCCTTGGGTAGTGGGTGATTTAAGCTAGTTAAGCACCCTGCTGTACTTACAGTTGTCTTGTTTATTCTTTACGCCATTTACTGTTTTACTTTGTTTACATCTGTCGACTATTGATGTGCAGTATTTCCCTTTTAGGGAACGCTACTACCCATTTCAAATAAGGTTATTATAGGGACATTTCATGTATAAAACGTGTGTGAGTGAAATAGCAACCGGTTCTCTTGTGAAACTCTGGCCTTAATTCTCAGGAGCAGTGTAGTCTCCACATGTGTTTTATCCCCAGAGAAACGGGTTTACCCATTGCTTGAAAGAAGGGTAAGGTAGAGGGAAGTGCTATGCTTATCGAACGAAACAGTATTCTTGCAAGATAGAGTAAGCTATCTCTTTTGTTTAGCGAAAACAGGCAATGGAAATGTGTTTTATGTAGTAACTAATAAAAATCAGTCCAGAAAAAGCTGCCGATAATTTTTGTAAAGGAGGGGTCAGGAGTAGAACTGACGTTTACTAAGACCGCGCTGGTATTGGCCAGTGGTGGGAAAACGAAGAGCTTTCTGATTGGTGTGTTGGTGTGGGACGCGCTGGTATTGGCCAGTTGAGAGTGACGTAGAAGCTTTTGGATTGGTGCGTTGGTGTGAGACGCGCTGGGATAGGTCCGAATAATACACAGTAAACAGAACAGAGTTGTGAGGTTGTCGAAAAAGGAAGAATCGTGCAATATGGCTTATTATGAGTATTGTAGAGAGAAACCATCATGGATGGCGAAAATTAAGAATTTTTTCAATAAGGACAAAAAGGTAGTGACTAGGGAAGGACAAGTAATTCCTCCGCCGAAAACGCCGGCTTCTCACATGATGTTGAAATATGGTTATCATACTTGCATTTGGTTGGAGAATTGGACAAAATATACTCAGAATGATGGAGTATTGGCATTTCCAGAAAACGGTTCATTTAGCACAGCTGTACTTTGGAATCTGAGAGAGAAAATTATGAAACTTGAGCCAAGACCTAGGCCGACGCAGTTTGAAGCGTTAGGTGAATGGGAAGACGAGATGTATGAAAGAGAAAGACACAGAGGTGCAAAGAATTATAGTTTAGTTCACGGAAGAGTTTGGGGAGTGAATCATGAAGATAGGATGAGACGATGGAGATATGCTAATATGACGGATGGTTTGTTTCCAGCTCTAACAGCTGAGGAAGTTACAGGGAGAAAGTGTACAGAGAAAGAGAAGCATGTGGCAACAGAAAGGTATGGGTATGGAGGTAGTGAGACAGAAGATGAATTGCTGGAAGATATTTTAAACAGAAAACCACCTCCATATCAACAGAATTCTGCGGTGGTGACGCCAAATGCACCGCCAATGGAAACTGGGAGAAATCAAAGCCCTGAACGAAGATATGAAATAAATAGGTTAAATGAAAAATCAGAGACTCCACAGAATGAAAAGACTGACAGTGGTAATACAGCTGAATTAGCAAGAACCATGAGAGAATTGACTGAGAAAATAAGGGAATTAACTATGAACATGGAAGCCGTGACTGCCAGTGACAATAGGACCAGTAATACCTGTATTTGAAAACCAAAGAATAGATGAACATTCCTTGACCATCCCAATGAACTCGAATATGCAAAGAATGAGAGAAGGGATAAGTACAGAAACAAGAGAGACATGAGATTTGGTTAACTCATATAGATCAAGTCCACCAACTAACTTGACAGTAAATGAGAGTGAGATAAGAAGGATTCCTATGGGAACTGAGTCAGCAACTGAGACCCCAGAGAGAAGCACAAATTGGATAGAGATAAATAGTACCCCTGTAGGTCCGACTCCAGAAGAATTAAATGAATGGATGAGGAATTTGCAGAACCACAACCGTTGGATGTAATTAGATTAAAGATAGACATGGAGGAATTGATTTTAGGGACTATTGGTACAGAAAAATTGAAATCATATCAGGACGAAGAGATTATGTTTTTATGTAAAAGCATTACATGGCGAGCTAGAAATTTGCATGAAAAGTTGGAAGAGACAGCGAGTGAACTAGGAGTAGAATTTGGAAAAATCAGAAGTTTGCAGAAACCGTATAGAGTAGACTTTTGTGAGAAGGATATAGAAAATCTGAACACATCAGGACGATTAACCCAGATAAAAGAACTGATTGTGTTATTGAGAAAATGGGGTGATGTGGACAGATGGAGGAGCAGGTGGATGAAGAGAAAAGAGGGAATGACAGATAAAGCATCTTTAGCTTTTGCGGTGAAAGAAAAGGAATCAATAGTGATGGAATGTCCAATGAGAGAAACTCCAGGAGGAAGCTATGTGCATGTCCCATGGTCTAGACAAGATATATTGTCATTTACGAATGATTTTCCAAAATTGAGAGAGAAACCTGTTGAATGGTATAGACAAGTGGAAAGATTTGTAAAAGTTTCGAAGGTGTTGTGGGTAGATTTAGATGGATTGTTTGATATTGTAGTACCAGCAGATTTATGGACAGAATGTAAAATTACGATTGATTGGCCAACAGAAGAATATCCTAAAGATGCAAAAACTGGAGCGCCAGGTCCAGAAGTGATGAGAAAGTATGATCAGGTTATCACATTTCTGAAAAATAAAATCCCACCAAAAGAAACAGATTGGGTGAAGATTGATAGAACAACACAGGAGAGTAAGGAATCTGCACATGCCTACTATGAAAGACTACTACTGGTTTTCAAACAGTATAGTGGTTATGAGACTTTGAGTGAAAAGGACATGAGTCATTTTGTATATAGATTTGTCTATGGATTGAAACCAGAGATAAGTGAAATGAGACGTAAAAGATCCGTTTGAATTGAATGAGGAAGAAATGAAAGCTTTTAAAGAACTAAAAACGAAGTTGTGTGAAGCACCGGCATTGGGAATGCCTGATTACGAAAAAGAATTTGAGCTGTATTGTAGTGAGAGAGATGGGTGTGCATTTTCAGATCTAGTGCAAAGGCATAGAAAAATGAAAAGACCGATTGCGTATTTTTCAGCTGTTTTAGACCCAGTAGCAAAGGCGTTGCCTGGTTGTCTGAAAGCAGTAGCTGCTACTTGTGTGAGTCTGGAACAGAGTGAAGGCATTGTAATGGGATATCCACTGAGAGTATATGTTCCACATTCTGTTGAAATTCTTCTGACCAGAACCAAAACCCAATTCATGACACATAGTCGGCTGACTAGGTATGAAAAGGTGATTTTGAGTGCAGACAATGTAACCATTGATAGATGCACAAGTGTGAATCCTTCAACTTCACTACCAGACGAAGAAAATGTAGGAGTTAAGGATGAAGTCGATCATAAATGTCTGGATGTACTTGAGTTTTGTACAAAGCCTCGTCCAGACATTAAAGATGAGCCTTTGAAAGAATCAGATTATGTGATGTTTGTGGATGGATCGTGTCTGAGGACAAGTGAAGGAGTTTTAAGTGCTGCGTATGCTGTATGTACAGTAGCTGCCATAATGGAAGCATCCTGTTTGAGAGGGATACGTTCAGTCCAAGTAGCTGAGTTGATTGCTCTGATTCAGGCGTGCAAACTGGGAAAGAATGTCCGAATTACGGTGATCACGGATAGCCAGTATGGCTTTGGAGTGGTCCACGATTTTGGACAGATCTGGTCCCAGAGAGGTTTCTTGACGTCTGCAGGAACTCCAATTAGGAATGGTGAGTTTGTGAAGAAATTGCTTGAGGCGATACAGCTGCCTAAACAGATTGCAGTGGTGAAGTGTGCCGCACACAAAAATGGGGCAGACTATATTGCAGTTGGCAACAAGTATGCGGACGAAATAGCCCAATACTGTGCCAGAAATATGGTCTCGTTAAACAGAAGGAGAGAAAAAGAAAATGTTTCATGTCCATTGTTGTTTACTAACATTGTCGAAACATGGGATGAGGTAAGGCAATTACAGGAAGAAGCAAACGAAGAGGAGAAAGATGGTTGGATAAAAGCAGGTTGCAGAAAAAGAGAGGAAGATGACGTTTGGGTTTACAGAGATGAAAGACCAGTTATGCCTGATAGCATGATTTCTAATATGGCACGGATGTACCATGGACAAGCTCATATTGGTAGGGATGCCATGATTAGGCTTTTCAGACAGACTTGGTACAACCCAAAATTCAGAGCTATAGCTGAAAGTCTCTGTCAAAGATGTCTTACATGCCAACAGATAAATCCAGGAAGGAAAACAGTAGTGAGTCTAGGAACAATAGGACGTGAAGGAGGTCCTTTTACTAGAATGCAACTAGATTTTATCGAAATGCCTCCAAGCAATAGACTGAAGTATGTTCTTGTGGTCGTTTGTTTGTTTTCTCGTTGGGTGGAAGCCTATCCGACAAGAAGGAATGATGGAGTTACTGTAGCTAAACTCCTACTGAGAGAATTCATTCCGAGATATGGTTTTCCAGTAACGATTGAAACAGATAGAGGAACACATTTCCAAAATGAACTGATCCAACTGATATGTGAAGCTCTTGACATACAACAGAAATTGCATTGTGCTTAGAGACCAGAGGCTTCTGGAGTGGTAGAACAGGTGAATGGAACAATAAAGAATAGGTTAGGGAAAATGTGTCAAGCCACAGGACTCAAATGGCCTGATGCCCTACCATTGGTGCTAATGACACCACCCGCGAGGCGTTAATCATACCATTGTTAAAGCCGGGGAAGTCACCCCAGGACATGACGGCTTATCGCCCGTTGTCAATGCTGACCACGGATTATAAAATCTTGAGTAGGATCCTGGCGACCCGACTTCTTCCCTACATGACCCATCTAATACATGCGGATCAAGCGGGATTTATCCCGACCCGGAATACGGCCCAGAATGTGCGGCGCCTCATTAGGATATTGGAAGCGGACACTTACGACAGAGCATCTGCTGTTGTCTTGGCAATAGATATTGAGAAGGCTTTCGACAGTCTCGAGTGGCCGTACTTGATCCAAGTCATGCGCCACTTTGGGCTGGGGGAGGGTTTCGCCGATTGGACCTCTCTATTGTACTCACAATCTACGGCGCGAGTGAAAACGGGACGAATGGTATCGGCTGCTTGCACTGTGGGTCGGGGAACGAGGCAGGGCTGTCCCCTTTCCCCACTGCTGTTCGCCCTGGCCATGGAGCCGCTGGCGGCACGGGCCAGGTTGGGGCTGCATTTTCCTGGGCTACGTATCCGCGAGCGGATTCATCATATAGCATTATATGCTGATGATCTTCTCATGTTCCTGCCGGACACGGAGGGAGCTCTTAACGGGGCGAAGTCTCTAATGGCCGATCTTAGTGCGGTTGCTGGACTCCGGGTGAACTGGGCAAAGACTTGCCTATTTCCCGCTGCACCGCAGACTGAGGGCCCCGCAGCTGCGCAGGGGGTACGATGGGAACGACAATGTGTGACGTACTTGGGCACCCGCATCTATCATAGCCAAGCGGATCTATTAGAGGGTAACGTGGGTAGGGCCATAAGAGCGCTTAAGGGCTGCATGGCGTTCTGGAGTACGCTTCCACTATCCGTGGCTGGACGGGTAGCTGTTCTTAAGATGATAGCGCTCCCCAGACTGCTAGACTACTTCGGGACGCTCCCTATTTGGATCCCGGCCTCGGTTTTTCAGCAACTACGATCGATGGTGATTGGGTTCATCTGGGTCGGGGGACGACGGCGAGTGGCGATTAACACACTGATGAGGCCACGAGCGGGGGGTGGCCTGGTGGTCCCTGATTTCGAAACGTACTATTTAGCGGTGCAGCTGCAGTGGCTCACTCAGGCGGTGGCGCGGATGCTCCGAACCCCTGTTGGTGTGGCGGGAACTCAGGTGGAGAAGCAGATGCTCTCCAAACTGCTGTTGCAGCTACCGCTCTCGGCCTTTTCCCTCACTCGGGAGATGGGGACATTTAGGCTCTGCTGGAACAGAGCACACCGGCGCGCGCAAGTGGTAAGACCTTATGCTCCTGAGATACCTCTGACGGTGTGTGCTGCTCTACCGCACGGGGGTAATTGGGCGTCCTTGGATGGTTGGGCAGAGAGGGGGCTGATTACCATGGGAGATCTTTATGACGATAGTGCCTTGATCCCTTACGAGGTATTACGGGATCGGTACGACTTGCCCCGAGGGGACTATCTGTTGCACTTGGCGCTGATAGCGGCCATCCAGGCGCACTGGAAAGCAGGGCTGAGTGAGCCTCTTACATCGATAACTTGTCAATATATAGTCCTGGCTGCCGGCACCTTTAAGGCAGTGACCTGCTTATATCGCCGAATGACGAGCGAAAGACTGACCCCCTTACTAACGCTCCGGCAGCGATGGGAGGAGGACCTGGGTACTGAGATTCCTTAGGGAGCATGGGATGGGCTAGTGGAACGAGCGTGGAAGAGTACCCGGAATGCGCGCTTCCAGTTGGTGCATTTTTATATACTTCATCGTGCCTATCTTACCCCTGCGAAAATCAATAAGTACTTTAATACGAACTCAGCAATGTGTCCGCGCTGTAATCCTGTGGGGGCAGAGTTTGGGCACATGATGTGGGAATGCCCCCAACTTGGTACATATTGGGAGGAGGTGGTCGCGCTATTGCAAACTGTTACGGATAGGGACATAGAACCCACTATGGGCCTGTGTTTGCTGCATTGGTTCCCACATACATCTAGAAATAAAATAACGAGTAAGTTCATAGATTTGGGGCTGCTTTTAGCGAAGAGGAGATCACAGCGCACTGGAAGACAAAGCAGGGCCCTAGTTATCGAAGGTGGCGCGCAGAACTGGTTAAGTGGGCGGAATGCGAGGGATGCGCGAGAATGCAACTAGCGACCCGGAGTAAGAGCGATAAAGCCTTAGATCTGGCGAGGGCCTGGGAGGCGCTGGTATATCTCCTGAAGACCCCGGATACCGATTCAGACATTGAATCGGGGGCGCCAGAGCCAGGGACGCCACCTGAGGGGGATATTTCCTTTCCAGGGGACTGATTTCGCTGGCTGCCTGGGTGGAGCCTGCTCCTGACACTCGGAAAGTGCAACATGGCTTTCTAAATAGCATTTGTACACCATTGATGTAGCTGTGCCCAAGTACCACTATCGCTCATACACAGGGGTTGCGCCTGGGGGGAGGGGGGAGGGATAAGTTGGAGGATTCTAAGGGTTGTTTGTTTGTATTTGGTTTTAATGCAGCAAGAATAGATGCAGTATTAATATAAATCCTAGTGATTGATTAGTCAGGGCGGTTGTTACTTAATATGACACCATGCGTTCCATGAATGGCACTGTAGTGTAATGGGTCATGATGTTTATAGTTAATCGCTGGGTGAGGTAACCCGCAGGCATTGCCCAAATGGCTGAATTTGCTAATGTCAAACTACGGATGCACTGTCATTGCATATGTTTGTTTTATGTGAATAACATAATAAAAATATATTTAAAAAAAAAAAAATTGGTGCTAATGACTATCAGAAGCATACCAGACAGAAAAACAGGTCTAAGTCCTCATGAAATAATCATGGGACGAGCAATGAGACAAGCACATGTACCTGTCAACAAACTGATGACTATAACTGATGATCTCGTATTGGACTATTGCAAAGGATTGGCTGATGTGGTACATTCTGTGTTTCATCAGGTTGGATCGGATGCGACCACTCTTGAAAGAAAACCTGCTCATGATTTGAATCCAGGAGACTGGGTCCGCATAAAAGTCCACAGAAGAAGAAACTGTTTGGTTCCTCGCTGGGATAAACCACGTCAAGTGATCCTGGTGACAACAACTGCTGTCAAATGTGCAGGAGTGAAAAACTGGGTGCATGCCAGTCACACTATCAGAGTTCCAGATCCTGAAGCTCGACCTGTAAGTCGACATCTGGAGATATCTGATACCAGCTCAGCATCCGAAGCAGAACCTAAAATAAGCAGAATTCCAGATCTTGAAGCTCGACCTGAAAGTCGACATCTGGAAGAACCAGGTACAAGTTTTACAACTGAAGAAGAACCTGAACCAATTGAAGATCCAGATTTTGAAGCTCGACCTGTAAGTCGACATCTGGAAATATCAGATACCAGTTCAGCATCTGAAACAGACCAACCTGAATTTGATGAAAGACAAAAGGGAGAGATAAGAACAGATATTATAAGCGAAGAAACTGAACGAAGAGACAGTGATAACGAACAACCAAGTACAAGTTATGGAAGAATTCCTCCAGAAATAGTTGAACTAACTGAGGGAGACTTAGATACAGATAGAGAGATAGAGAAAGCGGAAGAAACCCGAGGAGTAATAGGGACAGATCAACAATTAAAAGAAACACATGGAAATTTAGATTCAGACAGAAAGACTATTATAAATCCAGAAGACAATCGAGGAGGGGTAGAATCATACGTCCCAACAGAAGAGATAAAAGAAGGTTCAGATACAGAGAAAGAAACAGAAATCATAAAGTTCAAAGTCAGAGGAAGCGAAGTAAGGTCTGAAACGGAATCAGAAGAAAGTGAAGAAGAAAGAAAACAAAGATTAGGACAAAGAAAAAGAACTTGGAGAGCTGAACGAGAGGAAAAGGAAAGTGAATCGAAAAGGCCAAGAAAAGGAGACAATTGGCCCCACGAAGTCAAAAGACTGAGATATAAGATAATAAATTTGAACAGAAATGAGGCGGAACAAGTAAATGAAATTACAAGTCAAAAAGGACAAGGAAAACAAAGTGAAAAACAATCACAGAAAATACAAAGAGTGAAAAGACCAAATTTGAAATATAAGTCACCTGAGTGGCTATACATCGCTTTGACTGACATTTAAGAAGAGGATAACACTCACGAGAGCCCAGACGAAAGCTGTAAACAAATGGGTGAAAGTGAAGTGCAACAAACCTGAAAAGATAAATAAAGAAACCGGACTAGAGACAAAACCTGAACAAGACAAGAAAAGAGTTCTGAAAAGAGCTGAAGAAAGACCAAAACGTGACACGGGAAAAAGGGTAGAGTGGCTGAGAAGTCATTCTGAGGTGTGGTGACACATTTTCTGTATAAATATATATATATCTAGGTAATAGTACAAAATGGTAGATACTGAGAATAGAAAATCTAGATGTGATTTCTTACGTAGATGGTATTGAATGTGTTTCTGTTGTACAGGATTAATAATGTTTATTTGGCTTATTTTAGCAATAACAATTCCATTGAGGTTAGTTGTAGAAGAAACATCCGTAATGGAGAATAACACGAAAAAGGATAAAGAAGCTAAAACACAAAACACTGCAGCATTAATAGATAGTACTGATTTACATAAGGACAAGTCTATAACTGATTTCTCTAAGAATGTCTTCACGAAACTATTGTATGAGTATGTAGAGACAATGGATGTAAGGGATTGTTATGTTTGTATGCAATTACCTGCGTCTGTCACAGAAGGTGTGACCTATCATCACCTTCCTTTGACATATGGAATAACATGTAGTGCTTTAGCCAGTTTATTTTATAAAACAGGTAGATTGGAATATTATTACACTGACATAAATACTGTGTCTGCGAAAGTTCCTATAATTCCTGAACTAAATAAGGTGAAAGAAGCAAAAGTGTTTGGTGAATTTTTCTTAGAAAATAAAGATTTAACATTAGAGTATGTAATTAGACACAATCTTACTTGTGAATTAAAGAAAGAAGAAAAGGTTTTCTTGGAGATGGTAGAGAACAGAAGAATTAAGTTTCAAAGAAAGATAGTAGAAGAAAAGATAAAAACACCATTTTGGGCGTTTGAAGAGAAAAATCATGATAAAGCAGAGACAAATGCAGCTATGACTTTGGATTGGCCTCAACAGGGAAAGTTGTGTATTAGTAGAAATAAGACTATGTATGATAATTATTTCGTAGGTTCCAGTGAATGCCGAGATACATATAAAATGTTAGGAGGATGGGGATTTAAAGGGGGAAAAGATCCAATATTTCCAGGGATCTATTATATATGTGGAAACAGAGCTTATTATAGGTTTCCGGACCACTGGTATGGGTCATGTTATTTAGGTCTGGTCTTTCCAAAGATTTTTCATGTGGAGAGAGGAGAAAAAGGAATACATGAAATAGGTAAAACATTAACACGTAGAAGGAGGGAAAGTTTTTCAGAAATAGTAGGTGACATTTTTGGAGCATTGATACCAGCAGTGAGTATATCTTTGAATGCATTTAAGATTCGGAAACTGTCCACAGTAGTAGATCGTTTATCAACGGATACTGCTGGAGGGTTCTTGATGGTAAATACCGAAATGGTTGCCATGAGAGCTATGGTGATGCAAAATCGACTTGCCCTTGACATTCTTTTGGCAAAAGAGGGTGGAGTCTGTGGAATGTTGAAAGTCCAACATTGTTGCACTTACATTCCAGATGAAAGTGAAAATATACAGAAGTATATAAAGAATATTACTGATTTGCACAAAGAAATTGCTCCACTGGAGGTTGAAGGTGTCTGGGAGAAACTTGGTAAGAGTTTTTCCTCAATACAAAAATGGTTTACAGAAATAGGTGGTTCACTTATTGGGAAAATACTAATATCAGTAACAGTGGTAATAATGGTAATATTGTCAGCAAAATTAGCATATGTGTGCATTAAGAGGAGGAAAACACAAAATAGAATAAAAAGAGAAAATGAGAAAAATAAAGAAAGAGAATGAGAATTGGGAGAAATAGAATTAGAGGAACTGAAAGAGAACATGTATAAAAGATCAAAAAGACAAGATGAGGAAGACACTGTTGTGTGAACTAACAAAAAGGCAAATGGACAAGAAACATTTATCTAATAAATTGTGTTACATGGTTTATGTGGTGATATTAAAAATCACCAAAGGGGGGAGTTGATGGAGCAAGGTAAATGAAATAATTTTGAAACCCCCTTAAATAACAATAATAAATTAATGTTACTAATTGTTTGATGAATTTAACCAACATATGCATCTTTTGATAAACATTTACATAAATGGTAATTGCCCTATTTGTGCGAAAATCTAATTTATTTACCATTGTGAAGTGTTCTAATATTAAGAACGTGATTTGCGTACTAATCAGAGTAAATTCGCATGATTTATGCTATGTAGAAAAATTGTGTCGTGGCAAAAGAATGCAGATGGTAAGTAAATTTGGCTTTAAATGTCGCTTTTGCTAGGTCAGTGTTTCCCAAACTGGGGTCCGCGGACCCCCAGGGGTCCGTGGCACATTCCCAGGGGGTCCCCAGGCAGCAGTTTTAAAAGCACTGCAAAGTTCCTTGTAAAATTAGCAGTTTTCGAGCAACAATAAAAGTGTCAAGAAAATGCCAGTGATTAATGTACATGCTGGAGAGAGATGAGAGTTTTGTCCAGTGGCAGCTTTGACTTATCCAATGTAGCACAGAGGGTTAATATGCCTACTGCAAAGAACGTGTACCATGCATTTTAAAAAACAGTATTTTATGTGCATAGGTCAGTGTGTTACTGCTTTTGTCACAGAAATTCTTTTGTTACTGTGCAATTCATAAGGGACATTCATAATCTAGCACAGTGACCTATAAACTGTCATCAAAGAGCTGCTTGCAAACTGCATGGTACAAGTTAGTAACTTATGTTTTTTCCCAGTCTATCATTATCCGGATGCTGCTAAAAAGGTTTATTTGGGTGAAAATACATTTTTATTGTTAAAGTCAATGCTAACCACTGAGTTATGTTCGGAATCCTGAGTTTGTGCTTCACCAGACCAAGCACTCTTTAAAAATGCCTACCAGTATGATTGACATGTGAACCCTACACCTTTTAGTCCCCTTTGCCTTATGTAACTTTTTCTATACACTGATTTTCACGTATGATTCATTGTCTCTATATGTGTGTGATGTAAAGTGCTTTGACCTACAATGGTATGAGAGATGCTACAAAACAAATGAAATACATGTGACAGATGGGCTATGGAGAGATGAGAGGCACTGTTGGAGGGTGATAATACGGGAATCATTGAAGAACCCCAACAAACATTGTCGTATCCTGGTGCACATTAAGGTCTTCATTTACTATTCTTTAAAAGCTAATACAATTCATTATATAATAATAAATATGTTGTAGACTGCACCATTGTTTCCTAAATTTTTGGGCTGGGAGAGCCTCCCAAAGCCCCCTTTGTAGTGGTCAGGCTCACTCACTGCACTTGGTGTGCACCGTATAGGGACTGGTCTAAGAACGTTTGCCAGGGCTGCTTTGGGTTTCAGTCTGGCCCTGGCAGGAATAGGAGCCTCGTACTGCGAAATAAAACCAACCATTCAAAAGTTAGTCATGGAGATGCAGCACCAACCTTCCCATTAAAATGTTTCGTTTTTTTGCAATTTCTTTCAATATAAACTACTAAGGGGGATATTTACAACAGAATTGGCGGAGCATGTCGTTAGCCTCCTTGACTTAACGACACGCTCCGCCACTTCAGAAACGCAGGGCTGCACCATATTTACAAGAATATGGTGCAGCCCTGCGTTTCCCCCTGCGCTGGCGCTACACTTAGCAGTGTAGTGCCAATGCAGGCACCCTTGCACCATAGTGCAAGGGTGTCTGCGTGCAGGGGGAGATGGTTTATGTGCAGGAAGTTCCCCCTTCCTGTACATGAACAATTTTGAAATGCCGTTTTGTCACTTCTATGTGTGCTGCCTAATGCAGCACACATGGAAGTTACAAAATGTCTTTTTTTTTTTTTAAAGATTGTTTATGTGCAGGAAGGGTCACCTCCCTGAACATAAACAATCCAAGGCGTTTTTGCTTTTTCCATGGGAAAAAACAAAATCGAGGAGAAATAACGCATTTCTCCTCGTTTCGCCAAGTTAAGACCAGGTTTTCCATGGTCTTAATTTTGGTGCTGTCTCCTATTTACGCTGCCCTTGTAAATAGATGGCAGCGTCAAAATCAATGGGTGTTGGGGTGGAACGCCCGCCACACCTCCCACTGCCCACTCCTTTCATGCTCAGCATTGCGTGAAAGGGGGCCTTATTTACAAGGCAGCGTCAAGCCACATTAAGTGGCTTAACGCTGCCTTGTAAATAAGGCGAAGCCCCTATCGCCACGGGAACATCTCAAAAATTGACGTTCCCACGGCGATAGGGGCTTGTAAATATGCCCCTAAAATCTTTAGTAATTTGAGTATTTGTTTTGTGTGCACACGTGTTTATTTTTTTCGAATTACTATTATAATGTTTGAAATTTAAATCCTACAAATTGCTTGGGGGTCCCCGGCTTCCAGTGGTGACTCAATGGGGGTCCTCAGGAGTCAAAGGTTTGGGAACCACTGTGCTAGGTAACACCTAACACGGGTTCTTACAATGATGGGTGGTAAACAGAAAGGCTTATTTTCTTTATATTAATTATGATTGTGTTTGTTTTTTATGATAGTTCGCTCGGGCCTATTAGGCCAGGCTGCGAAAATGGCTGCCGACATAGATGAGGTCATACCAAAAATCAAAGATGGCCTCTAAGCGAAAGAGGTGATGAAGCTAAACCACGTGGGTACGGCTTGTACACGGAGTGAGAGAAGTCAAGGTTACAATGACCTATTATGAAGAGAGTGCCAAGAAAGACTCAGCTCGTATCCGTGAGAAAGAGAAGAGTTCAGTAGTGAGAGACAAAGGACTGACCAAATTGTGACCATCATTGTTGCAACATTTTACATAATAAATGTGGACTGCTTTTACCCAAAGAATATGGGAAACCATGAACTCTTAGCCATCCCCGAAACCAGTTTGAACAAGGAAGGCGATGAGACAATCTTCGCCACCCCTCAAATGGACAAATTAGCGTGATTCCTGCCCCCAAACATTGCAACTTTTTGTGTAGTAAGCCAGAAGTAGGGTATAAGAAGGACTGCTTTTATGGGAGGGGCTGTCGCTGCTGCCGCTGTTGTTGGTTATTAGTCGATACTGCTATTATTGCAAATACCAATGCTGATGCCCCTTTGACTTCGAACCTGACTGGGGAAGGAACGAGACCGTTGCGGGAAATCTGTATGGGAGGTCCCGTCGAGGAGGCCTTCTAGAGGGACAGTCAGTCAGTTTGGGAGTCCATGCTGTGATTTATGGTTCATTTCCTTTGGTGGACCGTTCCTATCTGCATCTAAATAGGTAAATGCAATATTTCGTTTTTCCTCTACAGAATTTTCAATATAAATGTAAAAGAACGTATTAAGGTGATTAATAAACTAAGAATCTCACTCATGCAGAATTTTGAATTTAGATAAAATGTTACTTCTAATTAAAACTGAGTCTGTGGTTCTTTAGTTCATTTATAAAAATTTGATATTTACTGAAGGTTCTAAATGATTGAGCTGGTCTTAATCACCATCAACTTATTCAACTAGTTGGTCCATCGTCCAAAGAGCGGAGTATCTTGATGTTTTAGAGTCGACAGGATTGAAACTGAATATATAGAAATGTTAAAGGTAATAATCTGTCAAATCTAATAAGGTATTCCGTTCCTCCAGCAACTCATTCTTCTCCTTTGCGAAGTTGAGTGAGATCCAGGGAACGACTGAGTGTGTGATATGCGGTGTTATGGGCTCCACCGTCATATGGTATAGTGAATGAGAGTGTTTTCACCTGGATGTCATATCCCGAGGAGAAGAATTTATATTAGCCCCGCTGGATCACCACCCTGGGGCTGTGGTGCGCCATTTAATAAATATAGCACATCCATGAGTCAACAAAGCAATGTAACACAATGCAACGTTTTCTGACACAACGCTGCACAACACAGCGTTGCATGACTCTTTGTAAATCTGGGCCTTAGAATCACACTATAACTTGTGTTTGTAAGTCAATTATTCACTCAATATATATATTTGGACTATGTCCCATATTGTTCCAGAACTTCTATACAGAAATATCTGCGTTTTATAAACCTTCTCTCTACATTCCCTATGTGTATAGCACTACATGACTACTTTATCTGTCACCTAGTTCACAAAAATGAATAGGTAACTAATTTATTGAGAAGAGAAGCTTTATTTTTGTTCATAAACTTTTTGAGAACTGGTCATTAATTTAATGTACAACCTATCTGAAATGTTTCACTGCAACTTTTACTATATGTGCGCAGTGTTTCTCTGTTTTTTTCTGTAGTATTATTTGTATTGATACTTTACTAAGAATTGAAATGTGCATCATTTCAATTTTTCTAAAATGAACACCACTTGTCTTGAGGCCAACAGTTTTACTATTTTGTACATGTACACTCATTCACGTAATTTATGTTTTTTAGGATTCTTCACCATTCTGTTCTTACTTCTTATCTGAAATGCTGTACTGGTTTATTGAGTAATTTGAACAAAAATAGGTTGGATGATCAATGATGTCATTGGTGATGTCATCAATAATGTCATTTAACATGTCATGAGCGATGTAATATGTCCTATCATAAGCAGTGCATGGTGTGGCGGAAATTATAGTTAGCTCACAGAACTATAACTGGCGAATTTCAGCGATATTTGGGTTTAAAATGGCATATTGTGAATTTCTAGGTTTTAAAAAATGTAAATTAAGGTTTTTTGTATACCTAACTATTGTCTTTTTTTGGGTGAATTTCTGAGTTCTTTACTGTACCTAAATCTTTTCTCATAGGCACAATTAATGAAGATCCCAGGACTCTTCTGTGAAATTACTATGTTTTTGGGTGTGGCAGTACCTGCAAACGGCACTGTGGTACCTATGACGGAAAGGAAAGACATCTGATTGGTTGATGTCACTGTCTTGCTCCATCTAAAGGAGTTTCTCACCCTTTTAACCTCATTTGCGATTACCACCTAAATGTGTCTACATCTTGTGCTGGACCTTGCTGATTCTTTTGCATTCGTGCAATTTTTTAGGCATTTTCAAAATATGGTATCTGGAGAGGAAAGGTCAGAGATGGAAGAGGAGCAGGAGGAGACCCCCCAGGGAGTCTCTAGTCTGGCAGTTTTTCCTCTATCCCTCCAGGAGAGAAAAATATTTTGTCTAAAACTGTAATCACTGTTAGATACTTTTCAGGAGTACTTCTTCAAAGAAGTACTCCCACTGCACTTTAGGGACGTGGAAGCATGTTATGGCATGCAGCCCCATACACCTGTCCAGAGCCAAGCAGTAATGTGATGGGAAGGAGGTGTCATCATCAACTGCTGGTGCAGCAAGGGCATAGGGAAATCAACCCGGCTATCCAGCATATGATAATCTATTGCTCCAATATGGTGGTCGTGGGCAAGCAGAGTACCTCAGCAAGAGACAAGTTGGTGTCGGCAAATCAGTGCCAGTTGAAGAAGTCTTTTTTTGTATAAATTCCAAGTTCAGATCCCCATTTTTAAAGTTGAATCACCTCAAAAAATTACAAAAATCCCAACAAAATCTAACATGTTTCAAAACACACACAAAAAGGGTTATTTTCAGAACCGTCTTTATTGGTTTGAAAATAGAAAAATGCAATGTTGTTTGTCATGTGTGTCTGTTTATGTTAGTGTATCATAATAGTCTGTTATACCATTATATACATATACAGGCTTTTACCACCTAAGGGAGCTTCACTGTCTAAACAGACTGGCCTGTACATTAGGCATTAGATACAGAAAAAAGAACAAGCGCAGCAGGGGCTTGCCCACCCGTGTATGGCCCAGAAGAGGTTGATTACACACAAAGAGGGAGATTTTCAAAAAAGTCGCGCAGCGCAGACCCCGCGAGGCTGCGCCGCGTTGCGCGACAGGGAAGGAGCAGGAGAGCGCCATATCTTCAGAGATATGGCTCTCTCCTCCCCTTTCCCTTGCGCCGGTGCTGATTTCAGCTGCCGTGCGCCATGCACACACCTTAGAGCCGCAGCGCTAGGGTGTGTGCATGAGTGTAGCATAGGTTTTGTACAGGAAGGTTACCCTTCCTGTACAAAATACTATGCAAGGCACGATGCAAAGCTTTTCCCACTTTGCATAGGCGCTGCACAGTGCAGCACGCATGGAAAGTCGGAAAAGCACGGAGAAATGAAAGCATTTCTCCTGCTAGCGCCTCCTTTGAAGGGGCGTTAACTTTTGGCGCAAAACCATGTTTACAAATATTTGTAAATATGGTTTTGTGTCAAAAGGCATGGGTGGTTGCATGGGAATGCCCATGTACCACCCATGTAACGCCCCCTCGGCGCAAAGTAATGCAAAGCAGTGCTTCGCGCAGCTTTGCGCTACTAAAAGAGTGCTTTCCAGCGCAAAACAAGTTTTGCGCTGGAAAGAAAATAGAAAAAAGAATTGCGCTGGTTAGCGTCACTTTTGTGACGCTAAACCAGCGCAAAAGTTTTGAAAATCTGCCCCAAAGTGTTCGGAATGGGGTGAAGGCTATAAGTAGTAGGGATTGACTACCTAAGGGGACTTGGGTGTCTGGAGGGAGGGGGCTCTCCATGAAGATTTGTAGCTTATGTTGTGCGAAGAAGGGCCTTCGCCACATAAGGTGGCTTGGGTGTCTAGACGCTGTGGGCCCTCTGTGGACAGACTGTGAACAGGCCGAATAACATGCGCGACAGGTACCTGCCCATCAGTGTGTGGTTGGCACCTAGACCGCCCCAACCACCCTGGAGGAGGCCTCGCCATCACCCACAAAAGCTTCCTCCGACTGACAACCTCCATCTCGAATGACGCCTCTCACCTACAGAACTCCCGGACCTCGCTCCCCGTTCACAAACACCATTGCAGACTACATCGCACCCCATGCCCTCTCCTCCATGGACTACGCACTGCTCGGAAACCTGAATTTCCACCTTGACAACCTCAGCGACCCCAACTCCACTGCCCTTCTAGAGAGCCTCGCCAACATCGGACTGAAGCAACTCGTCACCACCCCCACCCACACGGCGGGACACACTCTCGACCCCATCTTCACCAGAGGAAACAACATTTGCTTCAGCCATACCACGCAACTTATCTGGACGGACCACCACTGCGTCGACTTCTCCTTCTCGAAACCCACTGCTCACAAGCCAACGCCACACCTCCAGCACAGAAACTGGAGCAAGATCACCGAAGAGCACCTCACCTCCGCCCTCAGCCGCACAGCTCCCCCCACCATGACCGACGCCAACTCTGCAGCCAACGACCTCCACCAATGGATCGCTGACTGCGCCAACACGCTCGCCCCCCCCCCTCCAGAACTCCGACAGACGACACAACACGAAAGTCACCTGGTTCACCACGGACATCCAAGAAACCAAGCCCTCGTGCCGACAGCTGGAGAAAGCATTATGGAACAGCAATACCCCAGAAGCATGCACCGCCTACAGGGCCGCCATGACGGCACACCTCCAACTCATCAGATGAACGAAGAGAAACTTCATTCAGGACAGAATCCTCTCCAACTCCCACAACTCTAAGGAACTCTTCAACATCGTGCAAGAATTCACCAGACCCCACAGCGAAACCTCCAACATCCCTCCCTCCCAGGACCTCTGCAACAAACTCAGCTCCTTCTTCCACCACAAGATCAGGACACTCTATGACAACTTCGACGACCAAGACCAAGGTACCGACCCTAAACCTTCCACCAGCAACGCCACCCAGCCGACCCTCCTCACCTGGACCCCTGTCACCACAGAAGACACCGCAAAGACTATGAGGAGCATCCACTCCGGAGCACCCACTGACCCCTGCCCGCCACATATCTTCCACAGAGCCACTTCCGCCATCGCACCAGAACTACGACGGACAATCAACTGCACCCTCGAAGCAGACATGTTCCCCGATGACTTGAAACGCGCCGAAGTCAAACCCCACCTCAAGAAGCCCTCCGCAGACCCGAGGGACCTCAAGAACTGCAAGCCCATCTCTCTCCTACCCTTCGCCGCCAAAGTAACCGAGAAAATCGTCAACACCCAGCTAACGCACTTCATAGAATCCAACAACATTCTCGATTCCTCCCAATCCAGATTCCGCAGCAACATCAGCACCGAGACCAAGGTCCTAGCAGCCACTGATGACATCCGCGCACTCCTCGAATAGGGCCACATTGCAGCCCTCATCCTACTGGACCTCTCAGCAGCCTTCGACACCGTCTCCCATCGCACACTAGCCGGCAGACTCCACGTCGCCGGCATTCAGGGAACTGCCTTAGACTCGATCCGCTCTTTCCTCTCCGGCAGAACACAAAGAATAAGACTCCTGCCCTTCTTCTCCGAACCCACTGAGATCAGATGCGGAGTACCCCAAGGATCCTCCCTAAGCCCCACCCTCTTCAATATCTACATGGCCCCCTCGCAACCATCGTCAGAAAACATGGACTCAACATAGTATCCTACGCCGACGACACCCAGCTCATCCCCTCACCAGGCACAGTTTCCAGGAAGGAATGAAGGACGTTGCATCCTGGATGAGCAGCAGCTGCCTGAAGCTCAACTAGGAGAAAACAGAAGTCCTCATCCACGGATCCACCCTCACAGCGTGGGACGACACCTGGTGGTCCCCCGCCCTCGGAAACCCTCCCACCTCCACGGACCACACCCGCAACCTCGGCATCATACTCAACTCCTCTCCCACCAGATCAACGCCGTATCCTCCACATGCTTCAACACCCTCCGCATACTCCCCAAGACCTTCAAATTGATCCCCCCTGATTCCAGGAAGACCATCACCCATGCACTCATCACCAGCAGGCTGGGCTACGGAAATGCTCTCTACGCCGGAATCAACAAATCTCTCCTTCACAAGCTGCAGACTGTCCAGAACACCGCAGCCAGACACGCCCTCAGCATTCCACGACACGACCACATCACCCCGCACCTCCGATACCCCCACTGGCTCCCCGTCGAGAAAAGAGTGACCTTCAAGCTGCTCACACACGCCTACAAAGCCCTCCACAACACCGGACCCCAATACCTCAACAAAAGAATCTCCATCCACGCTCCCAAGAGAAACCTCCGCTCCGTCGACCTAGCCCTGGCCAAAATCCCCCGCATCCACAGAGCCAAAACGGAAGGCAGATCCTTCTCCTACATCGCGGCTAAGACCTGGAACGAACTCCCCTCAGCATCAGACGAAGCCCGACACTGCAAGCCTTCAGAAAGGACCTCAAGACCTGGCTCTTTGGATGACCTCGGAGCTGCCCGAACCCCCTCCCCCCGTTCCTTGAGACCCTTATGGGTGAGTAGTGCGCTATACAAATTCCTGATTGATTGATTGCATGGTAGGGGCGTGGCCACCTAAGGGGCCTTGGGTATCAAGAGGGTGTGGGCTCGCCGTTAAGAGTTGTGCACACAACAAAAGCTGTGCATAGGAGGGTCTTGACCACATAAGGTGCCTTGGATGTCTAGAGGGAGTGGGCTGTCCATCTAGGGCTTGTGCACAGGGTGAAAACTGTGTACAACAGGTTACTTGCTCACCTGTGTGTGGCTGGCTGCCCAAAAGAGGTTGGATACATGCAAAGGATTCAGAACAGGGTGAAGGCTGTGCGAAGTAGAGCTTTGGCCACTAAATGGCGCTTCAGTGTCTGGAAGGAGTGGCCTCTGCGTTAAGAATTGTGTACAGGGCGACAGCAGTGCGTACAAGAGGCTTAGCCACTTAATGAGGCTTGGGTATCTAGAGGGAGTGGGCTCTCCATGGAGAGGTTGTGCACAGGGTGCAAACAGTATGCAACAGGTAATTTTCCACCTGTGTATGGTTGGTTGCCCACAAGAAGCCAGCTACACACCAAGGGTTCGGTACAGGGCAAAGGCTGTGTGTGGTAGGGCCTTGGCCACCTGATGGTGCTTGGGTATCTAGAAGGAGAGGGCTCTCTCCTTGGAGAGGTTGTGCACAGGGCGAACTTTGTGTGCAACAGGTACTTGTCCACCCATGTCTGGTTGGTTGCCAATGAGAGGTCACCTTCCTCTAAAGGATTCAGTACAGAGTGAAGGTTGTACGAAGTGGGGCCTTCGCCACATAATGGGGCTTGGGTGTCTGGAGGAACTGTGCTTGGTGTGAAGAGTTGTCTACAGGGTGAATGCTGTGTGTCTTAGGGGCTTGACCACTTAAGAGGGCTTGGGCATCTGGAAGGAGTGGGCCCTCTATGCAGAGTTGAGTACAGGGTGGGTGCTGTGTGTAGTATGGCTTTCAGAGGTACTGCGGTACTCCCACGGAACTCAGTGTGGAACCGCATGTGATCTCGTATGAGTCCTGCTGTACCACACAAGGGTTCGTGATGGATCCTGCGGGAGTGCTGTGGAACCCGTCACCTTTAATTAAAAAAAAATATTTGTAAACATGGGACCAGGGGCATTCCTCTAGGACCCTTCTCTCATAACTGCAAAGGGCTCATAATACCCCTGCTCTGTCCCCTTGTATGTTATATTTTTTAGGATGAAGGACACAAAGATCAAGTCCCCGTGTCCTGCAATGGTGGTCTCAACATCGCTGTTTCTGTCACGGCCAGGGAATCACATCGCTCTGCCCCGGGGGTCCCAGATGGCTAATAGGAAAAAATCCTCTGAGTCAATCTGATCGCTCTATTTTTTTAATTTGCGGGACCAGCCGTCTAGATATCACTAACTTTTGAACCTTAGTTTCTCAAAAACAGTTCAACAGATTTACACCAAATTACAAAAAGCACACTTTCTGAGTAAAGATATATCTATCTGCCAAATTTGGTGTAATTCTGTTCAGCCTTATTTTTCTAAAACGCTTCATAAAATTCCTATGGAAAACTGCATGGGAAAAACACATTTTGGGACCCTCCCTTTTTCTTGACCTACGGCGCAAAAAATTAATTTAATTTAATTTAATCCATTTGTAGAGCGCATGGTTACACCACCGGTGTGTCCCCGCACTAAAACAGACTCACTAAAAAGGAAGGGAGACAGGTACGCTAATAGTACCTAAGTTCTTGGGGAGCTCTAATATGCTGAGGAGAATAACCAAGTCTTCAGGTGTCTGCGAAACCTGGTTTCGCAAGTCTCCATTCTTAGATCCTCCGGTAGCGTGTTCCACGTTTTGGCAGCGAGGTATCTGAAAGAGCGTGCCCCCATTCTTGCTTTGTTAATTCTCGGTACAGTTACCAGCGCCCTACCTTTAGATCTTAGGTTCCGGCTGGGAGTATATTGAGTTATTAGAGAATATAGATATCGTAGGCTTTTTTTTAATGGTATTCGATGACAATAGCACATTGCTTTGAACATGATTCTTTTCTCAACCAGCAACCAGTGCAATTCTGCCAAGGCTTTCTTTGTAGATGCTCTTCTAGGGAGGCTTAGTACCAAACGAGCAGCCGCATTTTGTACTGACTGAAGTTTAGTCAGCCCTTTCTTTGATGCCCCTAAGTATAGTACATTGCCATAGTCCAGTTGGGAGGTCACTAAGGCATGTACAATGGTTTTCCTGGCATTCGTCGGCAGTAAATCGAGGATCTTTCTAAGTATTTTTAGAGTCCCGAAGCATTTCCCTGCTGCTCTACGGATTTGACTCTCAAATGACAATTTGGAGTCAAACCACACTCTGAGGTTTTTCACCTCAGTTTTTGGGGTAGGTAATTGGCCTAATGTCTCAGGCCACCAGGCAGATGTCCATATGTTTGGGGCCTTGCCCACAATCATTACCTCAGTTTTGTTCCCATTCAACTTTAAGCAGTGATTTGAAATCCATGCTGCCACACCCTCCAAACACATGGAGAATTGGAGAGCTGTCTGTTCACTGTTTTGAGACAACATCACAATCAGCTGAGTGTCGTCAGCGTACGACACAATTGTAACATTGTACTCCTCCACTAGATTGGCCAATGGTCCCACGTATAGATTGAATAACGTGGGGCTCAGTATCGATCCCTGTGGAACTCCCTGAGGTAGAGGGATGCTCTTTGACAGGTATGATTGCTGGGCAACTTGGAAGCTACGTGAGGAAAGAAATGATACCATCCATCGTAATGCAGTACTTCTGATACCGCATTCCTCTAATCTATGAAGGAGCAGCCCGTGTGAGACGGTATCAAAGGCCGCGCTGAGATCCAACAGGATCATTGCCGCCGTCTGCCCTTCAGCCGCGTATTGTCTCATTGTATCCGTGGCCATGAGTAGTGCTGACTCTGTAGAGTGTGCAGCTCTAAAGCTCGATTGTGATGGGTGCAGTAAATCATTCTTATTGATGTGATGCGTTAGCTGCTTGTTCACTACTTTTTCAGCAATCTTTGCAACAAACGGTAATAGCGAAATAGGGCGCAGATTATCTAATACTGCTTTATCTATGGATGGCATCTTTTTTATTGGACATACTATCGCCTGCTTCCATTTTCGGGGAACTTCTCCCGTCTGAAAGGAGCATGCAATTAGCACCGAGATGTAAGGCATAATAAGATTGCCTCCCATCATTAGTTGTTCAGGGCGCGCGGGATCTGCTGGAGATCCAGATTTAATTCCCGTTGCCATAGTTTTTAGCTCATCTAATTCCTGTACCATGAATACGTCGAGGGTTTCACCTACGAATGTAATATCTATTTTACGCTCTGTGCTCGCCCCCAGACAGGCTTCCACTGGGAAGGCGTCGTATATTTTCGTTACTTTGTCAGCGAAATATTCAGCTACTTTGTTGCAGTTCTCTAATGAGGTGCTTGCCTCATTATTTGAATTATCGCGTGCTTTTAATGCCTTTAGTATGAAAAACATTTCTTTGGATGAATTACTTGCTCTTTCAATCTTTCCTGTGTAGAAGTCCCACCTGGTTTTCTTAATTAGTGCATGGTACTTTTTTTGTTCCCTTCTATAGCTCTCTTTGTCCTTGCTACAATAACCCTTCCGCCATGCACGTTCATACTGCTTACACTCCTTTTTAGCTCTCGCCAACGTTTCATTAAACCAGGGCGCCGATGCCTTGTGTCTCTTGGGGCTCCTGGTGCTCCAAGGCGCAATCTCGTCAAGTGCATCCGTTATCCAAGTCTCAAATTGCCTCTTGGCTATGTTTATGTCCTTCTCTAGTTTAAGATTGTTCCTCAATAGTGCCTGAGAAAAGGAGTTAGCGTTGAATTTAGTCCATTTCCTCCTAGTAACTTTCAGTGCTGGTCTCTCTGTCCTAGGTCTGTGCACAGGTATTGTAAAAGGGACTAGATGGTGATCTGACCAAGGAATCGGCCAAGACGTCCCCACCTCCGTCTCCATTGAGTTGGTGAAAATGAGGTCTAAAATGTGCCCCCCTTGGTGCGTTGGTGTTTCCACTTTTTGGACTAGATTAAGTGTCCCCAGATCTAGACAGAGGGCTTGGACATCTTTGTTTTTTTTATTATCAAAGTGTATGTTCATATCTCCCAGTATGAAGAAGTTATTATGCCGTAGGGCTAGTTGAACCACTTTCTCTCCCAGGCTCTCAATAAATTCGGCTGCTGGGCCTGGTGGCCGGTATATTAAAAAGCCCGCTATGGACTTATCCTCGGCCACTGACAGTGTAAAGAGGAAAGCCTCACAATTTACTAAGTTGGCTTCCTTTATGCTACTCTTCATTGCAGATTTCTAAATAATCGCAATTCCGCCCCCTCTTTGACCCACTCGATCTTGTCTTAGTATCTCATAGCCATCTGGGAGTGCATCCAGAACATCAGGGTCAGAGCTCTCGTTTAACCTGGTCTCAGTTAAAAATAGGGTATCGGGCCTCTTTTCTTTCAAAATGTCAAAGACCTCATATTTATGTTTGGGCAGCGACCGACAATTCAATACAAACATTTGTAGATTACCCTCTAGACTCCTTGTGTGATTACTGGCCGTTAGGTTTATGTTGCAGTACGCGCACTTTAGCGGTTTCCTCTCTACATTGATGTCGTGTTTACAGCATGTGTGATAGCTTGTGTAGCTCATCAGCTGAATACATTATCCTACTTTGAGACATCAAACCTGCAGGGGTTCTGGCCCTTGGGCCCTGCCTGGCGTGGACGGGCACAGACGGGCTTGCCTTTGGCGCGCAGCGGCGCGCCGGCGGCGCGTCCGCTGCGCCTCCGCGACAGGGCTCGCATTTTAAGGAGTATCTCGCCCTGAAAGACTAGCCCGCCAACCTCCCAAAAATGGTGGTCGTGAGGCGTCCAGCCGAGGAAACAAGCCTCACCAGCACCCTGCAACACGCAGTAGCGCCGGGGGCCGACAGGACACGCCAAGAACCGTAAATGTGCAAAAAACAATAGTACAGTCGATAAAGTGCCAATGCGATAAATCCTAGGCCTAAGAACAGTTATAAATGCGATAAAATCCTTATCTAAGAGCCGTGATAAAAGATTTTAAAACGATTCTAAAGCAAATCCGATATGTAGCGTGAAGCCCCCTTCCTTATAGGAGATAGCAAAACCAAACAAAAAACGCTTTCCCTATGGAAACTCTGACCTAACTAGAAATACACAGTGAATATACAAATCCTAGCACTCAAATGTTTAAAAGATAGTCATGTATACATTAATATCGTAGTAATAGTCCACTTTAATCCAAGTTTTCAGTTCAGGCACAAATGTTACAGTCCGAGTCTTCACATTAGGCTTGCAGTAAATATCACTGTCAGTTGTATTCCAAAGGAAAAACAGTCCAAAACAATTGTTCCAAACGAAGAGCAGTTGATATGATCAGCTTAAAGACAATAAGCCAACACGTGTTTCGTCGATGGGTCAATAGCACCTCAACTTCTTCAGGGCTTCGGACATTAAGTGAACCATCATAAGAATATATATATTTTCATGGTGCATGAAGACATTACTCTCCATCACCAACCCCTTATGTCCAAATAAAAAAGGGAGGGGAGGAGGGGGAAAGAGAGGAGTAGGATTCACATCTAAGTGCATAAACTTACTAAAATTGCGTTATATGCAGTTAGTTTATTATGTTGTGTTAGACGATGAAGATATTATTCTATTTTCTTTAATTACTTATAAATTTATCCTCAGACCATTTGCGATCTTATGATAGAAGACAGCTTTCATCCGACATTTGAACTCACTATGTGGCACCCATTACAAAATGTCTGCCATGTTTATTGTATATGGTAGTTTATTTTTGCTTTGAGTATACGCTCGACTCCACCAATATAATATGGTGTAAAAGGTGTATTTAGTACTTCATATTTTTTGTTAGTATTATTATTTACTCGTTTATGCTTGGTACACACTTGTGGGCAATTCGTAAATCACGTTTGCTTATAGGGAGTATTATTTGTTATGCCCCATCTCTTGATCTGATTTTTATTTTCCCTTTTTTATTATATCTCCTTTTACAATATTTTTTTATATATACTTTTAAGGAGTTATTGATTGACTATATAACTTGACATATATCGTCATTGCGATCGATAACTAGCAACCGTTTTAAGATGGCCGCGGCGTTCTTCTATACTGATATGTAAGAGCATTACGTACGGAGGGCTATTTATTGGACCTCCAATATGGCGTGTGTGGTCCACGCTACTTGAACACGAGGAGTACTCTACTAGAAGGCACATTCTCTTTTTTGGAAAACTGTAAGTAATCTGCTCCGATACCCTTATGGTTGCTTGTTTAACTAGTTCCTAATTCGTTTTATACACTTGGAGTACTCTCCTTGCCAGTATATGTCCATACATAACTATAAGTGATGTCGCATTACTATTCTTGTTTGCCAGTATATGTCCATACATAACTATAAGTGATGTCGCATTACTATTCTTGTTTGCCAGTATATGTCCATACATAGCTATAAGTGATGTCGCATTACTATTTTTGTTTGTAGAATTATATTTAACCAACACTTTATTTAGATGTGTATGCATTGTTATAAATGTATTTTCTTTATTCTTAATGATCTGGGACGTTTTTAATTATTTTAACCCCTTCGCTTCTAGGCCTTTTCCCCCCCTGTGCTAAGCCTTTTTTTGGCTATTTGGGGGAGTTCGCGCTTAGGCCCCTGTAACTTTTTGACCACATAAGGTATCCACGCCAAATTTGCGTCCTTTTCTTCCAACATCATGGGGATTCTAAAGGTACCCAGGGTTTGTGGATTCCCCTGGAGGGGACCCAGAAATTAGACAAAATACAGCTATATTTTGGTTTTTTGGGGAAAAATGGGAAAAAACTGCTGCAAATGAAAGCGTCTGGTTTTTTCCCTGCAAATGGTATCAAAAAAGGGTTTGTGGGGCTGAAATCACTATTTTCCCAGCTTTTAGGGAATTACAAACTTTTGTCAGAAAACCAAAAAGTTTTACACAGTTTTGGCATTTTTCTGGGACATAGCCTATTTTTGCTATTTTTTGTGCTTTCAACCTCCTTTCAGTTAATGGTAGAAATGGGTATAAAAGCAATAATGGATCCTGGAAAGCTATACATTTTTGAAAAGTAGACAAAATTCTGAATTCAGCAAGGGGTCATTTGTGTAGATCCTTCAAGGTTTCTTTATAGAAACTAACAGTTAAATATAGGAAAAATTGAAAGTTAGTTGAAAAAAACAGCCTTTTGTGTCAACGTTTTCACCTGTAACTTCTTCTAATTATGACAGCTCTTTGAAAGCAATATACCGTTACATCCGCTGGACCTTACTGGTTGTGGGGATATATAGGACTTGTAGGTTCACCAAGAACCCGACGAACCCAGAGCCAAAAACTGAGCAGTAACTTGCAATGGTTTTTTATTATGTACTGGGTATATAGCAATTATTCTGGGAAAATGTATACATGGAAAAATCGGTATGAAAGACACCTATGTATTTCTGAAATGGGAACAAAATATAGAGTTTAGAAACAGTAGATATTTGCACATTTCCGAAATTGGGAATACTCATACTAGCATGAGAATTATCGGTCATTTTTCAAAATGACTTCATTTTTACACATTGTCTTTCATTTGGAAGGCAGAAATGCATCGAAAGTCAATAGGTAATAACATTTGCTTTACAAATCTGAATTACCCTAAGTCTCCCGATAAAAATGGTACCTCACTTGTGTGGGTAGGCATAGTGCCCACGGCAGGAAACGGCTCAAAACGCAACGTGTACACACCACAATTTCACAATGAAAAATTACCCTATTTTTGCAAAGTGTCTAGCTGTAGTTTTTGAACCCCAGCTCTGCCGGCACCTAGGGAAACTTAGCAAACCTATACATTTTTGAAAACTAGACACCCAGGGGAATCCAGGATGGGGTGACTTGACTGGCTCGCACCAGGTTCTCTTACCCAGAATCCCTTGCAAACCGAAACAATTGTAAAAAAAAACAAATTTTCCCCCCATTTCTGTGGTGGAAAGTTCTGGAATCTGCATGGATCCACAAATTTCCACCCACCCTGCGTTCCCCAAAGTCTTCCGAGAAAAACGGTACCTCACTTGTGTGCGTAGGCCTAGTGCCCGCGACAGGAAACGGCGCAAAACGCAACGTGGACACACCACAATTTCACAGTGAAAAATGACCCTTTTTTGGCAAAGTGCCTAGCTGTAGTTTTTGAACCCTAGCTCTGCCGGCACCTAGGAAAACCTAGCAAACCTATACATTTTTTAAAACTAGACACCCAGAGGAATCCAGGATGGGGTGACTTGACTGCCTCTCACCAGGTTCTGTTACCCAGAATCCCTTGCAAACCTAAACAATTGTCAAAACAAAACACATTTTCCTCACATTTCTGTGGTGGAAAGTTCTGGAATCTGCGTGGATCCACAAATTTCCACCCACCCCGCGTTCCCCAGAGTCTTCCGATAAAAACGGTACCTCACTTGTGTGGGTAGGCCTAGTGCCCGCGACAGGAAACGGCGCAAAACGCAACGTGGACACACCACAATTTCACAGTGAAAAATGATCCTTTTTTGGCAAAGTGCCTAACTGTAGTTTTTGAACCCTAGCACTGCCGGCACCTAGGGAAACCTAGCAATCCTATACATTTTTGAAAACTAGACACCCAGGGGAATACAGGGTGGGGTGACTTGACTGCCTCTCACCAGGGTCTGTTACCCAGAATCCCTTGCAAACCTAAAAAATTGTCCAAAAAACCACATTTTCCTCACATTTCTGTGGTGGAAAGTTCTGGAATCTGTGTGGATCCACAAATTTCCACCCACCCCGCGTTCCCCAAAGTCTTCCGAGAAAAACGGTACCTCACTTGTGTGGGTAGGCCTAGTGCCCGCAACAGGAAACAGCGCAAAACGCAACGTGGACACACCACAATTTCACAGTGAAATATGACCCTTTTTTGGCAAAGTGCCTAGCTGTAGTTTTTTAACCGTAGCTCTGCCGGCACCTAGGGAAACCTAGCAAACCTATACATTTTTGAAAACTAGACACCCAGGGGAATCCAGGATGGGTGACTTGACTGCCTCTCACCAGGTTCCGTTACCCAGAATCCCTTGCAAACCTAAACAATTGTCCAAAAAAACACATTTTCCTCACATTTCTGTGGTGGAAAGTTCTGGAATCTGCGTGGATCCACAAATTTCTACCCACTCCGCGTTCCCCAGAGTTTTCCGAGAAAAACGGTACCTCACTTGTGTGGGTAGGCCTAGTGCCCGCGACAGGAAACGGCGCAAAACGCAACTTGGACACACCACAATTTCACAGTGGAAAATGACCCTTTTTTGGCAAAGTGCCTAGCTGTAGTTTTTGAACCCTAGCTCTGCCGGCACCTAGGGAAACCTAGAAAACCTATACATTTTTTAAAACTAGACACCCAGGGGAATCCAGGATGGGGTGACTTGACTGCCTCTCACCAGGTTCTGTTACCCAGAATCCCTTGCAAACCTAAAAAATTGTCAAAACAAACACGTTTTCCTCACATTTCTGTGGTGGAAAGTTCTGGAATCTGCGTGGATCCACAAATTTCCACCCACCCCGAGTTCCCCAAAGTCTTCCGAGAAAAACGGTACCTCACTTGTGTGGGTAGGCCTAGTGCCCGTAAGAGGAAACGGCGCAAAACGCAACGTGGACACACCACAATTTCACAGTGAAAAATGACCCTTTTTTGGCAAAGTGCCTAGCTGTAGTTTTTGAACCCTAGCTCTGTCGGCACCTAGGGAAACCTAGCAAACCTATATATTTTTGAAAACTAGACACCCTGAAGAATACAGGATGGGGTGACTTGACTGCCTCTCACCAGGTTCTGTTACCCAGAATCCCTTGCAAACCTAAAAAATTGTCAAAAAAAGCACATTTTCCTCACATTTCTGTGGTGAAAAGTTCTGGAATCTGCGTGGATCCACAAATTTCCACTCACCCCGCGTTCCCCAAAGAGAAAAATGATACCTCACTCGCATGGGTGGGTCAAGTACCCGCGACAGGCAAGGGCCCAAAACCTATTGAGGCGACATCAAAATTACCTATCACAAAACAACCTGGTTTTGCAAGGGGGTCCCATGAGTTTTGGCCCGGGCTCGGCGGCCATCTAGGAAACCTACCAAACCCACACATTTCTGAAAACTAGACACCCGGGGAGTCCAGAGAGGTATGGCTTGCGTGGGTCCCCTAACGTTTTCCTACCCAGAATCCCCTGCAAACCTCAAATTTAGCTGAAAAAATCACTTTTTCTCAAATTTCTGTGTGGGAAAGTTCTGGAATCTACGTGGATCCACAAATTTCTTCCCACCCAGCGTTCTCCCAGGTCTCCCAATAAAAATGATACCTCACTCGCGTGGGTGGGTCAAGTACCTGCGACATGCAAGGGCCCAAAACCTATTGAGGCAATATCAAAATGACCTATCACAAAACAACCTGGTTTTGCAAGGGGGTCACCTGGGTTTTGTCCCCGGGCTCGGCGGCCATCTTGGGAAACTACCAAACCCAAACATTTCTGAAAACTAGACACCCGGGGGAGTCCAGCGATGTATGGCTTGCGTGGGTCCCCCAACGTTTTCCTACCTAGAATCGCCTCCAAACCTCAAATTTAGCTGGAAAAAAAACCTTTTCCATACATTTTTTGCATGGGATCACCGTGCCGGCACAAATGTCCTACCACCCAGCGTTCCCCTTGTTCTCCCGAGTAAAATGATACCTCACGTGTGTGGGTGGGCCAAAGGCCTGTGACTAGGAAGAGCCCAAAACATAGGGATTTAGAGTATAGCACCAAGAATTCTAAGCGCTACATTTTTTAAAAAATACGTTTTTAGCCAGTTCTGCTTTGGACACCCACACAAGTGAGGTATCAATTTACTCGGGAGAACAAGGGGAACGCTGGGTGGTAGGACATTTGTGCCAGCACGGTGATTCCACACAAAATATGTGGAAAATATGTTTTTTTCAGCTAAATTTGAGGTTTGCAGGGGATTCTGGGTAGGGAAACGTTGGGGGATCCACGCAAGCCATACCTCATTGGACTCCCCAGGGTGTCTAGTTTTCAGAAACATGTGGGTTTGGTAGGTTTCCCTAGATGGCGGCAAGCCCGGGGCCAAAAAACGAGGTGCCCCCCCCCAAAACCAGGTAGTTTTGTTATAGGTAATTTTGAAGTCTCCACAATACGATTTGGGCCAATTCCTGTTTCAGCCACTTTGCCTACCCACACAAGTGAGGTACCATTTTTATCGGGAGACCTGGGGGAACGCTGGGTGGGAGGAAATTTGTGGATCCAAGCAGATTCCAGAACTTTCCCAAACTGAAATTTGAGAAAAAAGTGATTTTTTTCAGCTAAATTTGAGGTTTGCAGGGGATTCTGGGTAGGAAAATGTTGGGGGACCCACGCAAGCCATACCTCGCTGGACTCCCCCGGGTGTCTACTTTTCAGAAATGTGTGGGTTTGGAAGTTTCCCAAGATGGCCGCCGAGCCCAGGGCCAAAAATCCAGGTGACCCCCTTTGCAAATCCAGGTTGTTTTGTGATAGGTAATTTTGATGTCTTCTCAATACGTTTTGGGCCCTTGCCTGTCGCGGGTACTTGACCCACCCAAGCGAGTGAGGTAACATTTTTATCGGGAGACCTGGGCAAACACTGGGTGGTAGGAAATTTGTGGATCCACATAGATTCCAGAACTTTCCCACACAGACATTTGAGAAAAAAAGTGATTTTTTTTCACTTAAATTTGAGGTTTGCAGGGGATTCTGGGTAGGAAAACGTTGGGGGACCCACGCAAGCCATACCTGGCTGGACTCCCCCGAGTGTCTAGTTTTCAGAAATGTGTGGGTTTGGTAGGTTTCCAAAGATGACTGCCGAGCCCGGGGCCAAAAACCTAGGTGACTCCCCTTGCAAAACCAGGTTGTTTTGTGATAGGTCATTTTGATGTCTCCTCAAAACGTTTTGGGCTCTTACCTGTCGCAGGTACTTGAACCACCCATGCGAGTGAGGTTTTTGGCCCCGGGCTCGGCGGCCATATTAGGAAACCTATCAAACCCACACATTTCTGAAAACTAGACACTCGGGGGAGTCCAGCAAGGTATGGCTTGCATGGGTCCCCCAATGTTTTCATACCCAGAATCCCCTGCAAACCTCAAATTTAGCTGAAAAAAAATCACTTTTTTCTCAAATTTCTGTGTGGGAAAGTTCTGGAAAATACGTGGATCCACAAATTTCCTACCACCCAGTGTTCCCCCAGGTCTCCCGATAAATATGGTACCTCACTCGCGTGGGTGGGTCAAGTACCCGCGACAGGCAAGGGCCCAAAACGTATTGAGGAGACATCAAAATTACCTATCACAACACAACCTGGATTTGTAAAGGGGTCACCTGGGTTTTTGGCCCCGGGCTCGGCGGTCATCTTGGGAAACTTCCAAACCCACACATTTCTGAAAAGTAGACACCCGGGGGGGCCAGCGAGGTTTGGCTTATGTGGGTCCCCCAACATTTTCCTACCCAGAATCCCCTGCAAACCTCAAATTTAGCTGAAAAAATCATTTTTTTCTCAAATTTCTGTGTGGGAAAGTTCTGGAATCTCCGTGGATCCACAAATTTCCTTCCACCCAGCGTCCCCCCCCCCCGGTCTCCCGATAAAAATGGTACCTCACTTGTGTGGGTAGGCAAAGTGGCTGAAACAGGATATGACCCAAATCGTATTGTGGAGACTTCAAAATTACCTATAACAAAACTACCTGGTTTTGGTGGGTGGGAGCACCTGGTTTTGGCCCGGGCTCGCCGCCATCTAGGGAAACCTACCAAATCCACACGTTTCTGAAAACTAGACACCCTGGGGAGTCCAATGAGGTATGGCTTGCGTGGATCCTCCAACGTTTCCTACCCAGAATCCCTGCAAACCTCAAATTTAGCTGAAAAAACATATTTTCCACATATTGTTGCGTGGAATCACCGTGCTGGCACAAGTCTCCTACCACCTAGAGTTCCCCTTGTCCTCCCGAGTAAAATGATACCTCACTTGTGTGGGTGTCCAAAGCAGAACTGGCTAAAAACATATTTAAAAAAAAATGTAGCGCTTAGAATTCTCGGTGCTATACTCTAAATCCCTATATTTTGGGCTCTTCCTAGTCACAGGCCTTTGGCCCACCCACACAAGTGAGGTATCATTTTACTCGGGAGAGCAAGGGGAACGCTGGGTGGTAGGACATTTGTGCCGGCACAATGATCCCACGCAAAAATGTATGGAAAAAGTGATTTTTTTAGCTAAATTTGAGGTTTGCAGGGGATTCTGGGTAGGAAAACGTTGGGGGACCCACGCAAGCCATACCTCGCTGGAGTCCCCCGGGTGTCTAGTTTTCATAAATGTGTGGGTTTGGTAGGTTTCCCTAGATGGCCACCGATCCCGGGGCCAAAAACTCATGGGACCCCCATTGCAAAACCAGGTTGTTTTGTGATAGGTAATTTTGATGTCGCCTCAATAGGTTTTGGGCCCTTGCCCGTCGCGGGTACTTGACCCACCCACGCGAGTGAGGTATCATTTTTATCGGGAGACCGGGGGGAACGCTGGGTGGGAGGAAATTTGTGGATCCACATAGATTCCAGAACTTTCCCACACAGAAATTTGAGAAGAAAGTGATTTTTTCAGCTAAATTTGAGGTTTGCAGGGGATTCTGGGTAGGAAAACGTTGGGGGACCCATGCAAGCCATACCTCGCTGGAGCCCCCCGGGTGTCTAGTTTTCCGAAATGTGTGGGTTTGGTAAGTTTCCATAGATGGCCGCCAAGCCCGGGGCCAAAAACTCATGGGACCCCCCTGGCAAAACCAGGTTGTTTTGTGATAGGTAATTTTGATGTCGCCTCAATAGGTTTTGGGCCCTTGCCTGTCGCGGGCACTAGGCCTACCCACACAAGTGAGGTACCATTTTTCTTGGAAGGCTTTGGGGAACGTGGGGTGGGTGGAATTTTGTGGATCCACGCAGATTCCAGAACTTTCCACCACAGAAATGTGAGGAAAATGTGTTTTTTTGGACACATTTTTAGGTTTGCAAAGGATTCTGGGTAACAGAACCTGGTGAGAGCCAGTCAAGTCACCTCCATATTGGATTCCCCAGGGTGTCTAGTTTTCAAAAATGTATAGGTTTCCTAGGTTTCCCTAGGTGCCGGCAGAGCTAGGGTTCAAAATCTACAGCTAGGCACTTTGCAAAAAAAGGGTCCGTTTTCACTGTGAAAATGTGGTGTGTCCACGTTGCGTTTTGGGCCGTTTCCTGTCGCGGGCACTAGGCCTACCCACGCAAGTGAGGTACCATTTTTCCTGGAAGACTTTGGAGAACGCGGGGTGTGTGGAATTTTGTGGATCCACGAGATTCCAGAACTTTACACCACAGAAATGTGAGGAAAATGTGTTTTTTTTGACAAATCTTTAGGTTTGCAAGGGATTCTGGGTAACAGAACCTGGTGAGAGCCAGTCAAGTCACCCCATGCTGGATTCCCCTGGGTGTCTAGTTTTAAAAAATGTACAGGTTTGCTAGGTTTTCCTTTGTGCCGGCTGCGCTAGGGCCCAAAGTCCACAGGTAGGCATTGCTAAAAACAAATCCGTGCCTAGTCAGCTTTCTGCCTCCCTGGGGGGGATATCGGGGGGTGGGTTTGCCCCGATATGCCCCCAAGGGGGGCAGAAACACTGTGGCTATTTTTTGGGGGGGGTGGGAGCATTGGTATGCCCATTCTGGGCAGCCCCCACCCCCACACATAAAAAAGGCAGCGTAATCGTTGGCGTCTAGTGGGCTTTTTGCCCCCCCGGGGGGGGGGCAGATTGGGGGCTACTGCCCCATCTTCCCCCCAGGGGGGGGCAGAAAGGCTGTAATTGTTGCGGGTGGGGGGTGGGGGCATTGGCATGCCCGTTTTGGGCAGCCCCCACCCTAATTAAAATGTGCCCAAAAAAATCCCTGGCGTCTAGTGGGCTTTTTGCCCCCCCGGGGGGGCAGAAAGGCTGTAATTTTTGCGGGGGAGGGGGTGGGGGCATGGGCATGCCCGTTTTGGACAGCCCACACCCTAATTCAAATTTGCCCAAAAAAAATCCCTGGCGACTAGTGGGCTTTTGGGGCAGAAAGCCTACTAGATGCCAGGGATTATTTTGAGCAAATTTTAATTAGGGTGGGGGTTGCCAAAAACGGGCATGCCAATGCCCCCACCCTAATTAAAATGTGCCCAAAAATCCCTGGCGTCTACTGGGCTTTTTGCCCTCGGGGGAAGATTGGGGGCTAATGCCCCATCTGCCCCCCAGGGGGGGCAGAAAGGCTGTAATTTTTGTGGTTGAGGGGTGGGGGCATTGGCATGCCCATTTTGGCCAGCCCCCACCCTAATTCAGATTTGCCCCAAAATATCCCTGGCGTCTAGTGGGCTTTTTGCCCCCCCGGGGGGGCAGAAAGGCTGTAATGGTGGCGGGGGCATTGGCGGACCCGTTTCAGGCAGCCCCCACCCTAAAACAAATTGCGCGAGAAAAAATCCCTGGTGTCAAGTGGGCTTTCTGCCCCCCCGGGGGGGCAGAAAGGCTGTAATGGTGGCGGGGGTGGGGGCATTGGCATGCCCGTTTCGGGCAGACCCCACCCTAAAAAAAATGGTGCAAAAAAAATCCCTGGCATTTAGTGGGCTTTCTGCCCCCCCGGGGGGGCAGAAAGGCTGTAATGGTGGCGGGGGTGGGGGCATTGGCGTGCCCATTTCGGGCAGCCCCCACCCTAAAAAAATTGCACCCAAAAAAATCCCTGGCGTTTAGTGGGCTTTCTGCCCCCCCGGGGGGGGCAGATTGGGGGCTACTGCCCCATCTGCCCCCCAGGGGGGGCAGAAAGACTGAATTGTGCCCATTTCTTTATGGGGGGAGCGAAGGCCATTGCCCAAGGGGCCGCTCCCCCCTCCCTGGTGTCTAGTGGGTGGATCCCTGCTTGGGGATCGCCCTCCAGGGGCGATCCCCAAGCAGGGATCCACTGGGGAGGGGTACCATTGGAAAGGGGAGATTCTCCCTTTCCAATGATACCTCTCCCGTCTTTCTACATGCCCGGGGGGCTGAGATAGCCCCTGAGCACATAGAAAGTGAAACTGAAATGAGCCGAAAGGCTCATTTCAGTCTCGATTTCTGTGCAATGACGACAGCGCGACGTGCGCGCTGATCGTCATGGCACAGAAACCAGGGAGGGGCCTCGGGAGCTGGGGAAGCTCTTCCCCAGCTCCCAAGGTCACAGGGGAGAATAGAAATCCCTCTGCTGTCTGCAGCAGAGGGATTTCGTGCCCCTGGCCTCATGACGGAATGGTTCCGTCATGAGCACAGTGGCACCGATGCTCATGACGGAACCATTCTGTCATGCGCATCGAAGGGGTTAAGAAACCGGACGCGTGGTATGGTATGATATACCACTTATTGTGTTGTTTTGTTGTATTCTGTTGTGGGGATTAATTTTTGATTAATCGTTTTTGCTTTTGTATTCTTCTTGTCCCTTTTTACTTCCCTTAAGGCAACTTGATTTCTTGGACTTTTGACTATATGTTATTTTTGACCCAGGATTCTGGTGATTTTGATCTCTACTGGATGCTAGCATTATAGTGCTTAATTGACCTGATTTTGATTATGTGGATGGATTCCCACACACCGTTGTACCAGGTTATTATGACCGTTTTGACATCTATATTATAATGGGTCACTCGGAGATGTGGATCCTAAACACTTGTGTTCTAAGGCGTTTGTGCTTTGTGGTGTATGGCTTTGTCTTTGATCTCAATCACAGTGGCTCTATGGTTTTAGGCACTCATAATGGTTCTTTCCCCCCTCCCCCATCCTTTTTCTTCCAGGTACTTTTGGGCTCTATCTCATATAACCTATGCATGGCTCTAACAGCATATAATACAATTTTATTAAGTTTATACGCTTAGATGTGAATCCTACTCCTCTCTTTCCCCCTCCTCCCCTCCCTTTTTTATTTGCACATCAGGGGTTGGTGATGGAGAGTAATGTCTTCATGCACCATGAAAATATATATATTCTTATGATGGTTCAGTTAATGTCCGCAGCCCTGAAGAAGTCGAGGTGCTATTGACCCATCGACGAAACACGTGTTGGCTGATTGTCTTTAAGCTGATCATATCAACTGCTCTTCGTTTGGAACAATAGTTTTGGACTGTGTTTCCTTTGGAATACAACTGACAATGATATTTACTACAAGCCTAATGTGAAGACTCAGACTGTAACATTTGGGCCTGAACTGAAAACCTGGATTAAAGTGGACTATTACTACGATTTTAATGTATACATGACTATCTTTTAAACATTTGAGTGCTCGGATTTGTATATTCATATGTCCTGCTCTTCTTTTGGAGGGCATTGTAGGGTTGTGGATGGTAACCAACCCTCTTTTCCTAGGAGCACCTCCCAGATTTTGTATTTGCTGTTTACTTCCCCTTAAATAAGATTGCAGTGCGCCCATTTTTTGCTTTATACCTGGTTACCATATTTTTCTACATACTAGAAATACACAGTGGCGACTGCCATTTATATATATATATATATATATATATATATATATATATATATATATATATTCCAGTCGAACACTGCTCACAGTTGAAGACACCACACACAACGTTCGATTTACCCTTTATTGTTTGGGAGGCAGCAGCAGGCTGAGACAAGTCCTCACAGCATGTCGTAACGCCGTAATGCCATATGCGTTTCGGATATGTTTCCTTTTTCACTGGCTGGCGTGTAAGGGGGAAAGGAGCAGCTTGCACAGTTTATCACAGGTGATCTCAGGTGCTGGTCCCGCCCCACTGGGCGCGTGCTTGCTAGGCATTCTGGATGATGCAGTCCTTGGCAAAATACTGTTCCTAGTGGATGTCGCTTTTCCTTTACCTCCTCAATTATAATCCCGTTGGGTCGTTGTGCAGAAGTGTCCCGCTTGCTGCTTTCGTGATGCCGCTCCAAACAGGTACGTTGTTCCATTTTTTGTGCCTTCAGCACACGGACCTGCTTCTTACACAGTGGGGTGGTCTTCGTGGTCAGAGCGGACCACAAAATATTCCAATCGAACACTGCTCACAGTTGAAGACACCACACACAATGTTCGATTTACCCTTTATTGTTTGGGCGGCAGCAGCCGGCTGAGACAAGTCCTCACAGCATGTCGTAACGCCGTAATGCCATACGTGTTTCGGATATGTTTCCTTTTTCACTGGCTGGCGTATAAGGGGGAAAGGAGCAGCTTGCACAGTTTATCACAGGTGATCTTAGGTTCTGGTCCCGCCCCACTGGGCGCGTGCTTGCTAGGCATTCTGGATGATGCAGTCCTTGGCAAAATACTGTCCCTAGTGGATGTCGCTTTTCCTTTACCTCCTCAATTATAATCCCGTTGGGTCGTTGTGCGGAAGTGTCCCGCTTGCTGCTTTCGTGACGCCGCTCCAAACAGGTACGTTGTTCCGTTTTTTGTGCCTTCAGCACACGGACCTGCTTCTTACACAGTGGGGTGGTCTTCGTGGTCAGAGCGGACCACAAAATATTCCAATCGAACACTGCTCACAGTTGAAGACACCACACACAACGTTCGATTTACCCTTTATTGTTTGGGAGGCAGCAGCAGGCTGAGACAAGTCCTCACAGCATGTCGTGACGCCGTATATGCCATACGCGTTTCGGATATGTTTCCTTTTTCACTGGCTGGCGTGTAAGGGGGAAAGGAGCAGCTTGCACAGTTTATCACAGGTGATCTCAGGTTCTGGTCCCGCCCCACTGGGCGCGTGCTTGCTAGGCATTCTGGATGATGAAGTCCTTGGCAAAATACTGTCCCTAGTGGATGTCGCTTTTCCTTTACCTCCTCAATTATAATCCCGTTGGGTCGTTGTGCGGAAGTGTCCCGCTTGCTGCTTTCGTAACGCCGCTCCAAACAGGTATGTTGTTCCGTTTTTTATGCCTTCAGCACACGGACCTGCTTCTTACACAGTGGGGTGGTCTTCGTGGTCAGAGCGGACCACAAAATATTCCAATCGAACACTGCTCACAGTTGAAGACACAACGTTCGATTTACCCTTTATTGTTTGGGAGGCAGCAGCAGGCTGAGACAAGTCCTCACAGCATGTCGTAACGCCGTAATGCCATACGCGTTTTGGATATGTTTCCTTTTTCACTGGCTGGCGTGTAAGGGGGAAAGGAGCAGCTTGCACAGTTTATCACAGGTGATCTCAGGTTCTGGTCCCGCCCTACTGGGCGCGTGCTTGCTAGGCATTCTGCATGATGCAGTCCTTGGCAAAATACTGTCCCTAGTGGATGTCGCTTTTCCTTTACCTCCTCAATTATAATCCCGTTGGGTCGTTGTGCGGAAGTGTCCCGCTTGCTGCTTTCGTGACGCCGCTCCAAACAGGTACGTTGTTCCGTTTTTTGTGCCTTCAGCACACGGACCTGCTTCTTACACAGTGGGGTGGTCTTCATGGTCAGAGCGGACCACAAAATATTCCAATCAAACACTGCTCACAGTTGAAGACACCACACACAACGTTTGATTTACCCTTTATTGTTTGGGAGGCAGCAGCAGGCTGAGACAAGTCCTCACAGCATGTCGTAACGCCGTAATGCCATACGCGTTTCAGATATGTTTCCTTTCCCCCTTACACGCCAGCCAGTGAAAAAGGAAACATATCCGAAACGCGTATGGCATTACGGCGTTACGACATGCTGTGAGGACTTGTCTCAGCCTGCTGCTGCCTCCCAAACAATAAAGGGTAAATCGAACGTTGTGTGTGGTGTCTTCAACTGTGAGCAGTGTTCAATTGGAATATTTTGTGGTCTGCTCTGACCACGAAGACCACCCCACTGTGTAAGAAGCAGGTCCGTGTGCTGAAGGCACAAAAAACGGAACAACGTACCTGTTTGGAGCGGCGTCACGAAAGCAGCAAGCGGGACACTTCCGCACAACGACCCAACGGGATTATAATTGAGGAGGTAAAGGAAAAGCGACATCCACTAGGGACAGTATTTTGCCAAGGACTGCATCATCCAGAATGCCTAGCAAGCACGCGCCCAGTGGGGCGGGACCAGAACCTGAGATCACCTGTGATAAACTGTGCAAGCTGCTCCTTTCCCCCTTACACGCCAGCCAGTGAAAAAGGAAACATATCTGAAACGTGTATGGCATTACGGCGTTACGACATGCTGTGAGGACTTGTCTCAGCCTGCTGCTGCCTCCCAAACAATAAAGGGTAAATCGAACGTTGTGTGTGGTGGCTTCAACTGTGAGCAGTGTTCGATTGGAAGATATATATTATCTACTGGCGGTCGCCAGTAGATAGTTATAGTTAGGACCTATTATCCATAGGAAATCAGCGACATTCTATTTGCAATAACGTTGGCGCCGGTTGACGAATCTTCGCGTAAGCTTCCAACTTGTTGGGGCGCTCCGGTCCGCTCCTACCCTGAAAGTCTCGGGGTGATACGTCAAGCGGGGGCCGAGAAAAAGGGGGTCCCAAAACGCGTTTTCCCCATTCATTTTTCCATAGGAACCTTTAGTCGCAGCTACAGCCCGAACTGCTGAACGGAATTACCCCAAATTTGGCAAAGAGGTATCCCTTGGTTCAGACTGGTGCCTTTTGCTAAAATGGTGTAAATCCGTTCAGTAGTTCCTGAGAAATTCACAATTAAAATCACATATATATCTATGGGCGCGTCGGATCCGCGTACCCTCCCGATCACGAGCTGCATGCTGATTGGCTGTCAACACTCCAAATCAAGAAGTGTTGGCAGTCATTTTGTCCCTCGGTAGAACCGAGGGACAGAAACAAGTGCGCAAAGCGCAAAAGGGGCAGGGTAGAAACACCCTGACCCCTAGGTCTGCTCAGGGGTCCCACAAGGACCCCTGGGCAGAAAAGCATTTTTTTTTTAAATTGGCGGGATGCGCTTAGGGTGCGCGGATCCCGCCGAGAAAAAAAGAAACAAGTGCGCAAAACGCACAAAGGGGGCAGGGTAGAAACACCCTAACCCCTAGGCCTGCTCAGGGGTCCCACAAGGACCCCTGGGCAAAGAGCATTTTTTTAATCGGCAGGATGCGCTCAGGGAGCGCGGATCCTGCCGAAAAATCGAAGCGCGGTCTCCGCGCTCGATGTTAACTTGCCCCCGGGTGGGCCAAGTCCCGGGGGCATGCTGGGGGTTTATTTTATGTATGGGGGCCTCTAAGCTCTGAGCCCTCCCGCAGCCCTGGGGACCACCACCTCCCGGGGCTTCTTTATTTTTAAATTAACCTGTGTGGGGGACTCCAGCCCCCACACGCCCCGGGACCACCACCTCCCGGGGCACTAACAAAATTGAAAATGGGGGTCCGTTTTGGACCTCCAAGCCCCGGGGACCACCACCTCCCCGGGGCTTTCAAAATGTAGGGAGGGGGCCGCGCGGCCCCCTCCTGGAGCCCTTGATGGCCCTGGGGACTGCCACCCCCCAGGGCCGGCTCCTGCAGTGTCCCGGGGTGCCTACCCCCGGGACACTGCTGTTTGCTATGACAGGACGGGAGCCTCGCGGCTCCCGCCCTGTCATCAGGCCCGGCTCCAGGAATTTTTATTTGGGTGGGCCAAGGATGCATTCGGGTGGGCCACTGCGGGCCCGATTTGTCACTTATATGTCTAGCCAGGCCTGCTTCAGGGCCCTTGTTTATCTCTCCTTAGTCTTACAAGGGCCCAGTAAAACGCATTCTTTTCTTTCCAAATCTCTTTCTAAATGTTATCACTGTCAAAAAGTGTTTTTTTTTCCATGTAATGTCCCTTTAATGGGAAGAGGAGGTTTCTGAGGTGGCAGTATCAGGCAAGTGACACTTCTCGGGCTCTCCCTCATGACCTCCTCCTCGGATTCCCTCACTGCCACCCTCCACCAGCACCCCTCATCTCTCCGTAGCCCCCCCCATTGACCTCCTCCTCGGATTCCCTCACTGCCACCCTCCACCAGTGCCCCTCATCTCTCCGTAGCCCCTCACCCCCTATTGACCTCCTCCTCGGATTCCCTCACTGCCACCCTCCACCAGCGCCCCTCATCTCCCCGTAGCCCCACCTATTGACCTCCTTCTCGCACTCCCTCACTGCCACCCTCCACCAGCGCCCCTCATCTCTCCGTAGCCCATCCCCCTATTGACCTCCTTCTCGGACTCCCTCACTACCACCCTCCACCAGCGCCCCTCATCTCTCCGTAGCCCCCACCTATTGACCTCTTCCTCAGACTCCCTCACTACCACCCTCCACCTGCGCCCCTCATCTCCGAAGCCACTCTCTCATATGCATTTTATTTGTTGTATAGCGCTACTCATATCAGTGTAGGGTGTCACAGTACTTTACATCACGCACACATTATACAGAGACAATAAATCACACAAGTATGTAAATCAGTCTACAGTGAATGTCACATAAGCCAATGAGGATTACAAGGTGTAGGAATCACATGTCATCCATACTGGTGGGCAGTATATTTTAAGAGGGTTTGGTCTGGAGAAGCACAAACTCAGGATTTAAAGCATACCCCAGTGGTTAGGGGCTGACTTTACTGATAAAAATGTATATCTGCCCAAAAACTCTTTTAGCAATATTAGAATAATGAAAGACTGGGGAAGCTCTAACTATATTACAACACAAAAAAGCTAAGTTCTAACTATATCATTCAGGTTTGTATGCAGCTCTTTGATGACAGTTCATAGGTCACTGTCCTATGATAGGATTGTAATTTCTGAACTGCAAGTAACACAAGAATCTCTGTGACAAAGGCAGTAACCCACTGAGCTATCCAAATAAAATACAGTTTATCTGCATTTCAAAACTACCAACAGACAAAAGATTGGCAGGATCATTAATCACCAGTTATCTGGACATTTTTATTGTTGTCTTACATCCGTGGCAGAGCTGGCCTTGATAATGATAAAAACGGTTTAAATAAAGCATACAGGAAGTATGTGTCTTGCTGGGCCTTCCCTGATGATTTTAAAAAGAAGAACAAATAGCCAGACATTCTCTCACCTGTTCAGTTCCTAGTCACATCCCGATCTGATAAGCAGCTGCAGTGGCCAGGAAAGGTGAATCCGGAGAAAGAAACTTTTTTCTCCAGCGTGCTATAGGAAAGGAAATATCCACACAGCAGAACGGTTAAGGTTACCCGGTGCCTAAGAGAGGATTTGTCCCCTTCGCCATGCCCCTATTTTACCTGAACGAGTGGGCGGGGACACAGCCCACCTGTCTAAAAGGAGATGCGCGATTGGGGGTGCCTGTGAGAGATAGCCCAGGGCCAATCACGCAACTCCCAGAACAGGGGGGAAAAAAGCAACGTTCGGAGGAACGTTTTAAATGAAAGAGGCCATTTACTACTGGCCTTCGTGCCGTCACTGCCAGGGCCAAGGCTCATGTTTGGGTGGGCCAGGCTCATGTTTGGGAGGGCCTGGCCCACCCGGCCCACCCGCTAGAACCGGGCCTGCCTCTCATAGCAAACTTGGTTTGCATTTTGAAAGAGAGAGCAGGAAACCTGCTCTCTCTTTCAAAATGCAAACCAATTGCTTTTCCACATTGGGAGCAGCATCTTAGCTGCTCCCCATGTGGAAAGCAATGCCGGCTCCCATAGGACGCGGGGAGCCGGCGAGACTGTGGGGGATTGGGGACCCCCACAGTCCCCAACCAGAGGCCAGGCCCCGGGGATGGGGTCCCCGGGGCCATAAGTGGCCCGGGAGGGGGCCACGCAGCCCCCTCCCCAAATAAAAAAATAAATAAAAATAAGGGCAATGCCGGCCCCGGGGATGGGGTCCCCGGGCCTTAAATGGCCTGAGGAGGGGGCCACGCAGCCCCCTCCATATTTTTTATTTAAAAGAGGGCATGCCCCGGGGATGGGGTCCCCGGGCCAATAGAGGCCCAGGAAGGGGGCCACGCGGCCCTCTTCCCGTTTTTTTCTGTTTTTTTAAATAAAACAAAAAAATGCTCAGGCCCCGGGGGATGGGGTCCCCGGGGCCAAAGTGGCCGAGGGAAGGGGGCCACGCAGCCCCTTCCCATAAAATTAAAAAAAAAAAAATTAAAACGGCATCGTGCCGGAGGCCCCGCCCTCCCTGCAGTACTTGCAAACGCGCTCCTGGCGCGTTTTAAGAAGGGGAAGTAATTCCCCTTGAATACTGGGGTCCCTGGGGCCAACTAGCCCACCAGGAACCTCCAGTATGCGCCAGGGGCTGCCTTGCAGAGAGGTGTACAGAGGCCACGCCCTTTACACCTCTCTGCAACGCAGCTCTGTGGCGCTTAATGGAGGTAGCTGGTGGGCTAGTTGCACCCCAGGGACCCTCAGGATTCAAGGGAGTTAATCCCCCGACTTAAAAACGCGCCACGGGCGCGTTGCACAGTGGTGAAGGAGGGAGGCCTGAGGTGACATGTGTGCAAACAGGCCCGTGGCGCGTTTTAAGATGGGAATTAAATCCCTTCAATCCTGAGGGTCTCTGGGCCAACCAGCCCAACAGCTACCTCCATTAAGCGCCACAGAGCTGCGTTGCAGAGAGGTGTAAAAGGGGCGTGGCCTCTGTACACCTCTCTGCAAGGCAGCCTCTGGCGCATACTGGAGGTTCCTGGTGGGCTAGTTGGCCCCTAGGGACCCTCATGATTCAAGGGGACTTAATCCCCAACTTAAAACGCGCCACGGGGCGCGTTGCACAGATGTCACCTCAGGCCCCGCCCCTCCCTTCACCATTGTGCAAATATTCCTCTAAAATCTGCAGAACTACGAATTCTGATTTACTCACCTGTTATCAGGAGAGACCTCAGTGCTGCATCTTTCAGCCCAGTACTAATCCTGAAAAGTAATTTTAACCGTACTTACCAGTAACTTGAATTTCCTTCCATAGGATATCATTGCCTGCTTTTTGCTGAAAAAGTTTCTAAGTGTTGATTTTTGAAACATACAAATATTCCTCTAAAATCAGCCGAAATACGAATTCCGATTTACTCACCTGTTATCAGGAGAGACCTCAGTGCTGCATCTTTCAGCCCAGTACTGATCCTCAAAAGTAATTTTAACCGTACTTACCAGTAACTTGAATTTCCTTCCATAGGATATCATTGCCTGCTTTTTGCTGAAAAAGTTTCTAAGTGTTGATTTTTGAAACATACAAATATTCCTCTAAAATCAGCCGAAATACGCATTCCGATTTACTCACCTGTTATCAGGAGAGACCTCAGTGCTAAAAAGTAATTTTAACCGTACTTACCAGTAACTTGAATTTCCTTCCATAGGCTAACATTGACTGGTTTCACTTGGAAATTCTTCTAAGTGTGGAGTTTTGGAACTTTAAAATATTCCTCTAAATTCAGCCGAAATACGAATTCCGATTTACTCACCTGTTATCAGGAGAGACCTCAGTGCTGCATCTTTTAGCCCAGCACTGACCCTGAAAAGTAATTTTAACCGTACTTACCAGTAACTTATATTTTCTTCCATAGGAATCCATTGTCTGGTTTTCAGCAGAAAAGTTTCAGTGTCGATTTTCACAAACTACAAATATTCCTTAAAAATCGCCTGTATGACTTAAACGCATTCTTTCAACTGTTTACAGGAGATGCACCAGTGCTGGATCCAGGATCCAACACTGAGTAAGAAAAAGTAACGATAACAGTTTTTACCTGATAAGTGAATTTCCTTCCATAGGATAACATTGGTGATTCTATGAGAAAAAGTTTCAGTGTCAACTTTTAAAATACAATAATATTCCTTAAAAATCACTACTGTAACCAAAACGCTTTTACTCAACTGTTTACAGGAGATGTCCCAGGACTGAATCTAGGATCCAGTCCTGTGGTTAGAAAAGTAATCCATAAAGTAACTAATTGCATTTAACTAGAAATTCACATTGAGCTGAATGTTGCATTGTGTTTGAAAATGTGTTGCCCATTGCAACAACTGTAACTACTGTACTTAAAAGTCTATTGCCTATGTGCAAAGTATTTAAACTAAAGTAATTCATTCTGACAAAGTATTTTTGTAATGTATAATGTAATTACAATGTAATTTAAAAAATAAAATATGTAAAAAAAATTGTTTCTAAAAATGTAGTAAATCAGTATGAAAAAATAAATATAACAATTTATACATTTAAAAATTGTCATTTACAAAACCTTTGAAATTCACTGAAAAAACCGTAGGTTTCAGACATGTTATAGTTAGGAATTAGCATTTAAAAACCTTTGAAATTCACTGAAAAAACCATAGGTTTCAGACACGTTATAGTTAGAAATTAGCATTTAAAAAACCTTTGAAATTCACTGAAAAACCATAGGTTTCAGGCACGTTATAGTTAGAAATTAGCATTTAAAAACCTTAGAAATTCACTGAAAAAACCATAAGGTTTTAGGGACAGTTATAGTTAGTTGGACATTGCACTCGTACAAAACCCGTGAAATTCCCCGTTATAGTTAGTTCAGCTAACTATAACTCGCGCCCGCAATGCACTGCTGATGACGTCACATATTACATCACTCATGACATGGTCAGTGACATCACTGATGACATCACTGATGACATCTCAAATGACATCACTGATGACATCACTGATGACATCATCCATGTGAGAATTTAATGCATCTTCTCACACCCTAATATAAGTTTTGATACACCCACTCTAAATTACAGACTGCCATTCTCAAAACCATACACACTCCAATACCAATAAGTACATACCCACTCACTGATTCTTAGGTCTACACACACACATCTACTCACTCACCCGTACAGTCACTCATACTTACAGTCACTCAGTACAGGACTATCATATGCACTCATACACCTATATAAACACTCACACAATGCAACTCATCCATAGAGGTACTCACACACCTAGTCAGTCATGCAAATAATTAATCACACTCCAATTTACTCACCTATACAGTTATACACACCAGCTCACTTACTCATAAAAATACTAGCACATTCTTACGCTCCTATGCAATCACTGATGCAAGCACACACTCATCCATATAGCCACTCTCACAATCACACACTCTCACTTATAGCCATTTATATACTCCAACACACATATATCCTGCCTTTCACATATGTAGTTACTCACACATGTACCACTGAGATATACATTCAATCACTAACACACCCATACACACACTCACCCACCCATACAGTCCATCACAGACGCACTCTTGAAACCATGCACCCAGTGAATCACCCACTCACACATCTATGCACAGAGTCACACACACCCCACCCACACAAACACTGAGGCACCCATACAGATACTCAGAGAACCAATCCATAATCCATATAGACACTCATTTAGCTAGTCAGAAACCCATGCAGTTGCTTACACAACAACAGACAGACGGATACAGACATTCACACAGTTTAGTCACTCACCCATGCATCCAGTAAGATACGTTTAATCACTCACTTATAGACTCAGTCACGCACCTACTAAATCATCCATTCAGGCGCTTCTACACCCACTCATTCTTCAATACGCCTTTCCCTATATATATTAAACATATTTAAACTTTACAGAAACACACAGTCACTGGATGATGTCATCAGTGATGTCATCAGTGATGTCATTTGAGATGTCATCAGTGATGTCATCAGTGATGTCACTGACCATGTCATGAGTGATGTAATATGTGACGTCATCAGCAGTGCATTGCGGGGCGCGAGTTATAGTTAGCTGAACTAACTATAACGGGGGAATTTCACGGGTTTTGTACGAGTGCAATGTCCAACTAACTATAACTGTCCCTAAAACCTTATGGTTTTTTCAGTGAATTTCTAAGGTTTTTTAAATGCTAATTTCTAACTATAACGTGCCTGAAACCTATGGTTTTTCAGTGAATATATATATATATATATGTGTATATATATATATATATATAATTCACTGAATAAAACAAAGGTTTGAGTGACGTTATCGTTAAGCTCAGATTTCACTCGTACAAAACCAGTGAAATTCAGCAGTTATAGCTACCTGAGCTAACTATAACTTACACCCCCCGCAATGCACTGCTTATGACCTAACATATTACATCACACATGACATGGTCAGTGACACCACTGATGACATCTCAAATGACATCACTGATGGCGCCAACCACCTGCGCTTTGGTGCAAGCCGGGAGCCGCAACCTTCCCTGCTGGACATTAAGTACCGGCTAGCCCCCAGATACGGCGAAGTTGGAAAAGCCGAGAGAGTTGGGGCAGGGGGAGAGGGCCAGCGCTGAGAGTCACCAACTCTCTTGGCGGCGACTATTCTTCACTGCGAGAAAGCACTCGTGTATCCCTTTGACCGGAAACCATTGCCAGGAACAGGGCACCGCAGAGGCTGTGGCCAGAGCGGTGAGGAATGAAGGTGTTATTTTTGCTGCGGATCATGTTGCACGGAGTTCAAGATGTTAATAACTTTATTGTCCCATCTATGAGTCTGAATCAGTGACGGCCGCTCCATTTGGGGGTTGGAGTGCCGCCCCACTGCTTTCTCGCAGTGCGAGAAGCAGAAAATAAAATGGTATTTTTAATACCATTTTATTTTCTGCTTCTCGCGCTGCGAGAAGGCAGGGGTATGCCTGGTTGGGTACGGGTCACGGTTGTAGCCGAGGGTATGCCTGGTTGGGGGCGGGTCACAGTGGTAACCGAGGGTATGCCTGGTTGGGGGCGTGGGGCGGGTCGAGTAGGAGTGGCTTGCACCACTCTGAGTGCCCTGACTGCTTGGTCGGCCCTGGGGCGAGATAAATCTTGCTGCAGAGGTCGTCCCCAATATAGCCCCTGGAATATCAGGGCCTTCTGCAATTGCATTAGACTCCGAGCAAGTCTTGCTCATCCAACCAGACTCGCCTCAATTACATACCCCGGATAGATCGCCAACCACGAAGAGGAAGAAAGGGTGTAAAAGGAGACAAACAGGGCTGGGTACCTCAAAAGGCAAACCTAGCGTGGTACAGATTTCTAAAAATCAGACATGTGCCAACCAAGATGGCCAAGACACTATCATTGATCCACTATCTACACCAATGTTAGCCACAGTTTTATCTAAAATCGAGGAGTTACTTAGGCCTGTTTATGAGAAAATGGATAAATTATCTTGCGAGGTGACTAAGATCTGCGACTTACTGAGGGCTAGTAGTGATGTGACAAAGAGAGTTGGAAGTGGAAGAGGGTTAGCTGAGTGTTCTTCTAAGATAATTACATCTAGTGCTGATAGAATTAACATATGTATAGGTAATGAACCCTCCGGGGAAAGGAACGATATGATAAGCACAGGATCTACTGGTAGAAAGAGTGAATCTCTAACACTAAATCCCTTAAGACAGAATGCCCAGATTAATCACTCTGTTCGAGGGGTAAGGATGGAGGAGAGGGATATAGACCGTCCAACTGTCACCTTGAATAAGCCAGGCCATAATGCCACTCAAGAGAGGAGAGAGGATGTTGCTATCAACTTGCCCCCAGAGTGTTGCCCATATGTTGCTGTCCTGGTGAACGTACCTCCACTGCAACAGGGACAATCAGAGAACCATAACACCCTAAAAAATAGAACGGTTCACTGGTTGAATAAGAACTGTGACTTCCCTGTGGCCGAAGCAAATCAGATCCTCCTGACCCGAAGAGTAGGCTGGGTGGGCCCTCTGAGCAAGTGTCTCCAAGGAGACTGTATTATCATTAATTTTCGGAATCCTAACTGGGCTAGAAATATCCTAACTAGAGTACCTCCATGGTTTCAGCTGGATTCGACTATGACACTCCTACCATTAGGCTTTTTCTATAGGCACTTAAGGCCAAGGCAAGCCATCAAAGATGACCAAACCTTACGGAGTATGATCCTACCTCCATTGACCTTACCCTACCAAGACCCAGCAGTTTTTAGCCAATAGCCCCCGAGTAAGAACCAATTATCATCAACTCCGTTCTATCTAAATGTACCAGTTTTTAACAGATATCAGGCCCTGAGCTCCCTAGAAGTAAATGATTGACATAAGGATACTAACGAGCCCAGACCTGAATTACCACTAAATGGAGATTGGGTTGCCGAAAAAGATGTGGGAAGCTTACCTTTATATGAATTGAATAAGATTAAGCCTATAGCCACTGTACACACAGAAGGTACACCTTTAGAGGCCGCACTTGAAAATAGAGTCCATGGTAACAATGGGAAGCATACTCAATCTAAATCAGGGGATATATTTGAGTATGGCTACCTTTTTACTACTTGGAATGTTGCAGGCTTCAAAGGTAAACAAGATTTACCGTCTTGGCAGGATTTTATCATTAATGATCATGACATAATATGCCTCCAAGAGACGTGGAGCACAGAACCTTTATATGTAGAAGGGTTCACATCATATTGGCTCCAGGCCGTGCCTTCACCAGCTGGCAGAGCCAAAGGGGGGCTTCTGACCCTTATCTCAAATAAGTTATCAGTTCTTTCTGTTAAAAGAAGTATTAGAGTGGGCATTCATTCACAGATCTTATGGCTACATAGCCAAAAAGGTATGGATATGGTTTTGATAAATTATTACAACAATGTGTTTGACTCGACTCGACGTACTGTTGTTTCTGAATCAAATCATGAGCTAGATAAATTGTTAAGTATTATAAGGACATCTATTGTTATAATTTGGGTAGGGGATTTTAATATCCAAGCGTGCCCCCTGTCTATGACTAAAGTTTGCGGGAACAATGGCGGGGATGATGACAATAATAGGCATTTTGTACATAGTGACTATGGTGGAGCTCTTAATCTGCTAATGGTCAAATATGATCTTGAATTGTTACAATGTATACAAGATATTCATGGGTTCATATCCCTACATTTACAAGGAGAAATGTGGCATCTACTACTGATCGTATTCTTGTCTCTACCAACAGCAGTTATTTGTGTTCTACACCATGGATTACTGAACAGGTATCGAGCAATCATACTAGTATCTCTATGTTAACATGAAGATGGGGTCCCAAAATGATAGTTAATTGTGATCGTATAACTGACATTTCCCCTATTAGGCCCAATGGGACACGTATCAAATGGGTTGGTGTGGACCCCGTAAAAGTTTTAAAAGAAATTCTTGTTAAATGCGACACAGAGATCACTTATTGCCTTAGCGAGGATGTTAATCCCTCCCTGATATTAGCCAACTTTTGCAAAATTAATGTCGTAATCGAGGGGATACTGATTGCACCATTCAGGAATAATGATGGTCATAATAGAGGTTGGTTTGACCATAATTGTACCCAGGCTCTAAAACAACTTAAAGAAGCCCTGGGCCATCGACCTAGAAATTGTGAGGTCATTAAGAACCTACGCCGCAATTATAAACTAGTAGTTAAAGCAAGAAGAACTAAACTTCAAGAGTCAGCTTGGGAAAGGCTATCCCAGGCTGCTGATACAGCAAACAGTAAGTTGTTCTGGGATACGGTTAATTCTCCGTTTTTAAAGAACGATTCATTACCCAAACTAACCTCGCATGTCAGTTGTGATGCGTGGGTGAATCATTTTTCTAATATTTTTAACCCTGTGTGTGACACTTTTAACCTGCAAAGCACTTCAGGAAATCAGTGGCCCGTGCTACCATTAGATATTACTATAGAAGAAGTACATGATGGTTTGACCAGTAGCAGGGGGGGCAAAGCACCAGGCCCTGATGGGGTCCCTATAGATGTTTATAAAAGTGAAGTATTTTTATGGAGCCCAATTTTAACTGGAGTTTTTAACTCAGTAGTGACAGAGTCCATACCATCGTCATGGGGCCAATCTGTGATTGTCCCTATTTTAAAAAAAGGTATCAAATCCGAGGCGAAAAATTACCTTCCTATCTCCCTTTTGGACTCTTCAGTTAAGGTAATGAGCAGAGTACTTTTGGAGAGACTAGAAAATTGGGCCACAGAGAACGAGATTCTCACCCCAGTCCAATACGGTTTTAGAAAAGGGATGGGCACTCTTGAGCAATTCATTAATCTAGAACTTTTAATAGGCAAATATACGCATGCTAAAGAGGGACTGTTTTTATGTTTTGCAGATCTTAGCAGTGCGTTCGACCTTGTTGACCACTCTATTTTATGGTCTACCCTTCTTAACTTAGGTGCCCCGAAAGAAATTATTTATTTTTTAGCAAGGTTGTATGAGAAACTCTCAACCAAAGTGCGATATGGCCAGCGAGGGGAATGCACGCAACTCTTTGATGTCAAAAGAGGCATTCGACAAGGCTGTGTCCTAGCTCCGTTACTTTTCTCTTTATTCATAAATGAAGTAGATAAAACTCTGAGGTTGGTACAGGCAGATGCACCACAGGTAGATGGCAAACCTATACCTATTTTACTGTATGCCGATGATGCAGTGCTGTTATCCAGGACTCAAGTTGGCCTGCAGCGACTAATTGATAATTTTAGCCTTTTTATTAAGAACAGGAAATTGTTTATTAATAAAACAAAAACTTTTGTAATGACATGTGGCCAGAAAGCAAGGAAAGGCATTAATAAATTTTATATAGAGAATTCCTCTGTAGATGTGGTTGATACCTGGGTGTAACTTTCTCAGGAAATGGGAAATGGTCGAATGAATTTGCTAATGTACGCTCTAAGATGGCGAAGAGTGCCCATGGGATCTTTCGATTTGCAGCTAAGCTAGGTAGCAGACGTATTAAGGATATGATTGATATATATAAGGCCAGATGTGTCGCAATTGCCCTTTATGGTGCAGGGGTTTGGGGTAATAACCAACCCCAGATATTACAGTTGGAAGAAAATTCCTTTCTAAAACGTCTGTTGTGCTTACCTCCATCAGCATCAAGTGAAATTATACACCGGGAAGTAGGCATTAACCATCTATCGGACCTCATCACCCTGCGGCCCCTTTTATTGTGGAGATCGATCTGGGCTAAAGAGGAAACCAAATTCACTCAAACCATTATTAAAGATTGTTTACTCCTGGATAAATGCTACAGCATCCCCTGGCTCAGATATATTCGGGATTGGTTCAATACTTTATTTAATATCTCGATCCAGGGTGATTCAGGTTCCGTGATTAATATATCCAAACAAGAGATCAAAAATTCCTTACTGGCCCACCAAAGAAGAGATTCGTGAGAGAGTGAATAGGAGGCAACAAACTTTTGTATTTTATCAACAGTTGGAGGTCGGGAGAGGTTTCCAGGATTATCTAACAGTAGTGACCAGGTCATCACATCGTTTTGTTCTGACCCGCTTGAGACTAGGTATAGTGCATCACTTGGTTGCTTTTCCAACTATGAAAACATGCCCGTCAATCGCATGCCCCTGCGACGGGATGTCAAAACAGAGCACTAGTCACTTTATGCTATTTTGTAAGTTCTATTCTTTTTTAAGATTATTTTACCTAAAACCTATACTCCTAAAATTGAAAGTGAGAAGATTCCATGCTGCCATGAATATATTGGTCCCTCTTAATGATGCGGGTTTATGTTTCTATGTGGCTTCTTTTATTCTGAAATCAATTGATGCAAGGAAATCAATTACCCTTGATATTTTATTGGGCTGTCTTCATGTACCGGATAATTTGTATACAATTTGCTGCTAGGGAATGTATTATGTAATGATTAATTGGATTGTATATGTAACGAATGTTTCATATGTATTTTTTATTCTTGTTTGTCTTATGTAATATGATTATTTGGATTGTATATGTAATGAATGTTTTATATGTGTGTTTTAACTTTGTCTGCTTTTATGGTTGTAGCACAAACCGAATAAAGTATCTTTTGACTTTGATCGTAGCTCTTTGGCCCAGAAGAAGGGATCTATTCTTAGCCTCCTAGCCTTGCAGAGGGGACTTGTTACGTTGCCTTTTGCATCAGTATTTTATCATTATAGGGAGTTATGCTACAAAATATGCACTTGTAAAATTATCTGTGGACTCGGAAATTCTACCTCTAAATCATGGTGGGAGCAGAAGCCAGGAGATCACACACAAACGTTGGAGAGGAAAATAATGTTTACTATCAATAGTTATAAAAGAAGCTCTGAAACACGAAGTAACCCAAAGGCTAGGCTACTAGCTGCCCCAATCTTTGAGACACCCTTGAGTTTTTGGGCAATTGAGGTATGGTGGTTTTTATGCCTGAACATTCTTGGTTCGAATGTGAACCTGTAGGAGATTCTCAGCTATGCTTGTGTGTTTTTGTTGTGAGAGGGATAGATGCGGTTTATTTCGCAACCTTAATGTATTTAAAAACAGGATACATCGCCTTAGAGAAAGCAGCAACATTAACTATCAAAATTGATGTTTTATTTATTTTGCTGCCCAGCTTATTTGTACATAGTATGTATTATTTTTAAAGATGAAACATCCGGAATTAAGTCGACTAAAAAAATTATTTTGACTCATGTCAAATAGAAATATCTTCCTTCTTGGGGAGCTAAGAGGTGCGAAAATCCCTGTCCAGTGTTTGGAAATACAAGCAGTGGGATAAGGGCTCCCGGGAGGGAGCGGAGCGAGACCACAGGTGTGAATGGAATTCAAACAGTGTGAATTTTAGTTTGACTTGTCACTGTGACATGGAGCTAGGAAATAAAATGCTTGGCTCGCCTCGTGCAGCCAGGCAGATGAGATGTGCGTTCGCTGCCATGTGCCTGTAGTTGGTCTGGGATTATAGCATGGACGCCTGCTCTGAATTCAGCAGGGCGCTGCAAGATCATTAATATGGGCAGTGCATCCGAAGCAGTTCATGGGCTCGCTCGTAGTACAGTGCTGTGTTTCTATTGTATTTGCATCCGCTGCTTTGCCCTGTGCTGACTGGGATTAAGAGATGATTTTAACAGATGCTGTCTCCCTATTTTGTTATATGCCTGGTTATTGGCAGGCAAATGATATGAGGTGTTTCTCTAGGTCAAGCGTTTAAAGCCTGCTTTGATGCTTTTTTAATTCATATTTATCTGCAAAGTTTGCAAATTTAAAATAAAGCATGCATTTCTAAATATTGGAAAATCGTGGAGAAGCAATGCAAGTCTATAAGGAGCTACAGCATGTCCACAGTACAGGAGACATGTTCCGTTTCCTCTGTCACATGACTCCTGTAGGATTATGAATGCACTTAACATGCACACACACATTTGCTCCATCGTTTGCTAAATACAGGAATAGTGGAATGCAAAGCAGGTTTATCCAGCGGTGCCCCCAGACTATGTAAAAGGACGTCTGAGAGGGCACATCTGTATTTGAGGCTTATGGCTGAACTCAATGTAAACAGCGCCTACACATTGAATGAATGAGAATCTTAAATGTCATGCTTGAGTCTGGATCAAATATATATGAGAATGCAAACATCTGGATGCCACTTGCATTCCCAATATGCATGTGATTAGTTGTGCTTTTGACCTTTTTGTTAAACCTGCTCTTGTTGTATTTATGTATGGCTGAATCACTCAGAGTTTAAATCTGCTTGAGATACCTGCTGGCACACAGCGTGTATATTGCTCAGAGGTGCGTGGCACTGGAAGGGCCTAGCTTCAGAAACATTTCTATCTACATGTTGTTATATGACATCCCTTTATTAATGTAATAACTGCACTTTCACAATTGCTTTATTAACCTTCTTGCTTCTCAAATATGCTTGAAAATGCACCATTTACCCACTCTTTTTTCAAACTTTTTGCGGGGAGAACCCCCCCAAAACCCCCTTAAGATGTTCGGGCTCGCTCGCTGCGCTCGCCGCGGTGCACTCAGACAGAAAGCTTACACCCCACCACTTTCAAATGTCACCAGCCACCACTGGTCTGAATATGCTGTGATGATTCGATATGCTGTAATCACCAGAAGCATTATGGCTTAATTGAAAACAGATGCTGGCAAAGTTCGGGCTGCACGGTGTTTACAGTTGGAGGTGCCATTTGCAGTGCTCCTACTTTTTACCACTTTGCTGCAGTCATTGAAATAACAAAAGTGAAAAACGTGGATGCTTTAAACATTTGACATTTCCTATTACAGGTATAATGAATAGAAAAATGTTTAATAAAGTGTGGCGTTTGGGAACAAATCTATAAATGCGGTGAATGTGAAAATGTTTTTTTATATGTTTAGTGATCACCAGGTATTTAACGAACAACCAAAATGGAGATGTTAATGTTATGTTATTTTTATTTGTACCGCACACAGATACTCAGGAGTGTCCCGGTGCGAAACCATGAGGGGCAGAGGGCTGGGCTTTAGACAAAGAGCTGTGTTTTCAGCTTCTTCTTGAAAACCAACGGATCCTGAATGTTCCGTAAGGCGAAGGGAAGAGCATTCCATGCAACAGCGGCTTTCCGGGCAAGAGAGCTGCCACCTAGCCTCTGATATTTAAAACGAGGAACCTGCGCGAGACATTGGGTCGTGGAGCGCAAATGTCTCGGAGGGGCATAGAAGGAGAAGCGTTTTTGCAAGTAAGTGGGGCCGTGGCCATGAAGAGCGCGATGGGCGATAACTAAAGATTTAAATTTGATCCGTTCGGCCACGGGAAGCCAATGCAGTGAGCGTAAGTGATGTCTCACGCTATTCCTGGAGGGAATATCAAGAAGAAGTCTGGCTGCAGCATTCTGAACCACCTGGAGCTTCTTCACCAGATAGCCAGGGATACCAGTATAAAGGGCGTTCGTAATCCAGCCGAGACAGGATAAGAGCGCAGATAACTGTTTCTTTCGCAGCCCTGGGCAGGAGAGGGAGAAACTTCCTTAGTGTTTTAAGAAGACCGAAACAATTGCCGGCCAGCTTTTTGATCTGAGTAAGGAAGGAGAGGTTCTCATCAAACCACACCCCCAAATTCTTGGCGGGCTTGCCTGTAGCAGTAGGCAGGGGGGACTCGGGTGGCCAAAGAGTTTCCCTGAAATTGGGAGGGAATTTTCCAAAGAGGAGAATCTCAGACTTCTCTTCATTGCACTTGAGTTGCGCGGCAGCCAGCCATTTGAAAACAGAAGACAGACAGTGTTGAGCAGAAGAGACTGAGTCCGCATTTTTATCCCATGTGAAGAGAAGCTGGGTGTCGTCCGCGTAAGCCATAACCTTAGCCCCCAGATCCTCTGCTGTCAAATCAGCCGAAACGCGTCTCTGTTACTAACTTGGATATTTGCTGTGTCGCTTGGCATATGTATTTATGGATTCTGTGCAACCTGTTGCATTAAAGATACGGATTACTTTCCATCTTCGAGTGCAGGCTCTCTTTTGGACTGAAAGAGATTGTTCTGTTGTTTAACAAAGGCGCCAGCGGTAGCGCCCTTTCCTGCACCACATGTGGTTTGGTGCAAGCCGGGAACCGCAACCTTTCCTGCTGGATATATATATATATATATAGGAGTGTGAGCAAGGCAGTGTAGATAGTCGAAATGCGTTATGCTATATTATTTTAGTAGATAAAACTGTGTGAAAAGATTCCCGTGGTGTCGGTACCTGTTTTCAGAAGAACTGGTGTTAAAAGTGATGTATAATTTTCAACCAACTGCTTAAGCAAAAGACAGACACTCCAAGGAATGAAAGTAAGGGTGGATCATCAGACTGACCACAATCTAATGACCCACAAAACACTGGCATTAATGTTAGAGAAAAGACCCAAGCCTCAATACATAACATATTATACAGGTATTAGCCTATACAGGCATTGGCCAGGCACCAACTTCACAGGCTCAGACCTTACACAAGAGAGTGATTCTTCAAATGGCACAGAACGCAAACTGCGTCACAAATGTGATCGACATTCTATCTGCCTTATTATAAGTGCATTGGGATATAATGCCATTGTAATAAGGCAGATAGGATATCTGTCACATTTGTGACAGAGTACACATCCTCCACAGTCTAGGTCAGGCCCATAGACTTTGAATTTAGCAAGAAAAAGTATTGCCAGATTTCCTGCTGCAGGACTGAGGTTGTTGTGTTATGCCTCTGGTGGCACAGAACGTGCAAGCTCTGTCCTCAGGCATCAGAGCTAACTCCTAGATTATACATATCTAACAGTCTGATGCCTTAAACAATACACCTATCCTTCAGGTGACATTGCCACTGCTGCATGATATCTTAAACATAAACAGTACAACAAGCAATCTTTTGTCATATATGACGTCTTCTGCCAGCCCCAGCGTTTCAGACAATAGTAGGTTGCATTTTGGACTTGGAGTTTATTTTTAACATTTAAGTATGGACCAAAAATCTCAGGTTGAAAAGTACAATTGAATTTTAGACTGGACTGGGCTGAAGGTGTCACACAAAACATAGGGAAGGATGACAGAGTGAGAAAGAGTGTAAAGGGGAAGGAAAGCGCCTGAAGGAGAAAGAGAGAGAGAGAAGGATTGGAATAAAGCCACTTTAGAAGGGAGAACTAAGCAAAAGGGAGAAAGAAAAAAAAAAGACTGCCTTGTTTTTCCTAATGTGTCAAGAATTACGACCTACCTCATTAATATTCATGAGGTAGGTCGATTAATCGCTAATTAAAAAATAAAAGTTTCATAAATTAAGAATAGATATAACCAATTAGTGATTCGGAAAAAATCTCTATTTGAAAATTGTTATTCTTAATGTTGGTACATCTGGCCAATGATTTTATTAATATTATGTCTTTTTTTATTCTGGGAATTCCCCTGCTTCAGTTAAATGCGACAGTTAATTGATCACAAATTAAATATGATTAGTAAATTGCTGAATAAATTTGATCATTATGATGCACATTTAGTTTATATTATGTTCTGCAATGCGACAATCAAGTTTATGTGAATATATTTGCAGTGTTTAACCTAAATGCTGACTGCTTCCCTTTACAGCAGCTTGCTATTGATGTCTAAGAGTTTCAAGAAGGTTGATAACTATGCTCCTCACTTGTTATTATTTGGAAGAACACAGCCTAATAGAACGAAAATAATTGAAAGGGCATCAGGCCGCTTTCTGTTAATCGTTTATGCTAAGAGTTCTTAACAACAATTAGATTATGGGCCTGATTTAGATCTTGGCAGTACTACCGCTGTGACGACAGTCCCAAGCTGACGGTGGTCCTCTCACCGTATTTAGATGTTGCAGCAATAGACAAGAGACCGCTGCTGGCTAACAGTACTCCGTCGCCGTCACGCTTGTGGGTTTCTAGCAAGCAGATTTAGATGCTCACATTGTGCTGACGGTGTCCTGACAGAGTGAGGCCATGGTGGTGTGGAGACAGGTAAGTACTCAAGCCCAGTACACATATATGTTGTGAATCTGTCAATATGTATATGTATGTAATGTTTACTGCCCATATTTTTACATATAGCATTGAACATCAACAACATACACACACTGTTGAATGTACCCCCCACACCCACTACAAATGCCTACCTCAGATGCCGGCGACAACAGGGTGGCTGAGCATCGTGGTCAAGTAGTAGCAGCACAGGATGGACCTGGACCATGGTGTTCAAGACGGAATCAGCGGTGGGCTCCTGGAAAAAGGTGGATTTTCACTTCTTTTTCTTCCATTCCGCCAACTCGAGCTTGTAGGTTTCCCACCACAATTGCATAGACGGAAAGGCATATCATCTGGACGGCGGTAATCTTGGTGGGACTCCCTCTGATAGCAGCTTCTTCCTGTGACGCCGTTGATGCGGGAAAAGGATTCTGGCAGAGGCGGTGGGACTGTGGTTGTCTTCCCTCTAGTGACCAGCCAAAATCTAAATCAAGTGGGCAGACCGCCAAGATGTCGGGCATGAAGACCACCGAAAAAGTGATGGCGGGACCAGTCCCACCAAGATCTAAATCAGGCACTATATTATAAAACTCAAGTACAGAGAGTGAAGTGTACAAGGGAATCTTCACGGCAGTCGTCACTGGGAGAGGCTGTACAGAATCTTATCTTGTGTTCCAATTGAAGGTTACAAGATGGGAGGCACTTAGCCTTCAGCAGCTGGCCTTGTGAGGCAAGAATAGCAGACCTGCCTATTTGATTGAACATAGTCTATATTGTTCAAACAGCTATGTGAGTGTGTGCCATATCTGAAACTGGAAATAGGTTTTATTTTCTGCTGTGCTAGAATTAGATTAATGCTTAGAAGTACTAGAATTAAACTAAGGTTGCAAATTATTTACAAAAGCAGTCATGTTGTAGTGGTTCCTCTCATTCATGCCTTTGATAAACATTGCTGCTGACATTCTATTTGTCTTCATTGTGATTGCAATTGATATCATCTGCACTAGATTAGGAATTTGATTTTAAAATAAATCTTTAAAATGTGTACTTTGTGTTCTAGTGTCTTTGAGTATCTTAATTAAAGACGGCTTGGGGTTCCACTAATTATCCCTTTAATGCCTCATTAGATTAATCGTTACCTGAAACACATCTCACTCAACTATTACTCAGTGTGTTGTGGGGTGGTTGCAGTACAGCTGTTTCTGATTCTGTTGGCACATAGACTTCATCCTTTTCGCCAGTGTGTCTAGAAAATAGACCTTTGTGTTTCTAGAAAAACCTAGAAACCATATTAATGAGGTATAGAGCTAGAAATGGAAGAGAGCAAATGACAAAGAGAACGCTAACATATAACAGGTACAGAGAAATTGTGAAAAAGACAAAAAGAGGGAAAGGGGAGAAATGAAATCCTCAGTGAGAACCAGTTTACAACAAATAGAGAAATGGTAATAGAGTAACACAGAGAGCTACAGGGTGTAGGAAGAGTCAGAGGGCAGAGCCAGATAGATAGAAAGAGGCAGTGAAGTAGTCACCAGATTAGAGAGAAAGGGAAATAGTGACCAATAAATTGGACAGAGTAAAAGAGATTTATGAACAGGGACCCAGAGAAACCAGTCATTTACGTATGTTAGCTAAAGTACTCATCACCTAGTGAATGATTATTTGACTGTATCTCCAGAGTGTAAATCTATCTGTACTTCAGCTCTTTTGTGTGGTTCCATCTGCAGACTAACAATGTTTCTTTGTGTTGTATTGTAACAACCTGGTAAAATGTGAATATTGCAGAATAATTGTGGAAATCAACTAAATATGGACATTAAGGTGTCATCGTCAACCCTGCAAATGAGTAGTACTGCTGTCTTGCCAACACTCCTGATTTAGGCAGGAACTCACAATTTAACTTTCTTTTCTTTTTCATGCTTACAGCTTTGTCCACTTCATTGTAAGTCAATGAAGAAGTTGAATTGCTCTCCTATTTGTTCCCAATTGCTGGCATGTATGACACCAAGGCATAGTAAATAATAATATATTGTATTGTCATATATTGTATTGTAAGAATATATTGTATAACAATATATGGTATAAAGTACCCCTTGCTGAACATTGTAAGGATATTGCATGACACTGAGGAGCTCTGTGACCATTGAGGGACAAGGCCAAAGATTGTGGGCCTCATTTATGAGAAGTGACGCATGGCTGCGTGAAAACAGCGATGCAACACTTCTCAGTGCGCCCTCCTTGCGACAGCGCCGTATTTAAAGTACAGCTCATCATGTCGCAAGGAGTTACAGATACGTCAGTGTTACTGACGTATCTGTAGGCGCAAAGGTGGCGCATTGCTGGGGTGTGTCTGAAAACAGACGCAACTCCAGCAATGTGTCCTTTCACATGAGGCTTACCCCATGTGAAAGGGCCTGCGTCACCCTTACTCCTGCCATGAGGCTGGCATAAGGTTTTGACGCATAGGCGTCCTAGAAGTAATGCAGTGAAATCTCTTAGATTTCACTGCGCCACTCCTACGACCCTTTCTAGCGGGGGAACGTCCACCCTGCATACATTATACCCGACGCTGGTATAATGTAGTGCAGGGGGTTACAAAGTGACTCATCTGCCTAGATGCGTCACTTTGTAAATATGGCGCAAGGTGGCGCATATTTTACGCCGCCGCTGCATCACAAAAAGTGATGCAACGGCGGCGTAAAAGTGACGCAGGGGCTCATAAATAGGCCCCTGTATCTTTATTAGTTCATTGAACTTTGAGGTGACTTGCAATATCCTTTTAAAATGTCAGAGGGGATTTTATTGCTTATAGTACATGGTCAAACTTTCACTCTTAAGTCCGAAAGGGTCTAGCTCCTTTATGTGTAAGAGATAGTATGGATACACACATGAAGAATAAAAGAGGGCTGAAGTCCAGAATGTGTAGTAACACACAGAGAGATTATTTCTTTCCTCTAATCAACCATGTGCAAAAAGAAACATGTTGCCGAAAAATCTCTCCTTTCTGCTAATCACTGTTCATTTTAGAAAAACAGATCATAAGAATGAAAAGCCAGTTCTAGTTTTCATGGTGTAAAATTCAGCTACAGTGATACTTCATGATCGCCTTACACCTTGCCTGCTGACTCTGGCAGGCATTATGACATCACAACTCAGCCATAATCAGTCAGTTGAACAACTATTTTCTTTTCTTAGTAAAGGTGCCTAGAGATGTCACAACTCAACTGTTGTAAGGAAATTAAAGACCGGTTCAACTGGAATGGGAATGTCTCCTCCATTGGTATACAGACATGTACCTCTGCACCTAATGTCCGTCTGCATGTCTGTAAAAAAGTGCCCTCTTTTTGCATGGTTGCCCCCACTTTTTGCCAAACTGCTAATGTACTTTGACGGAGTGTGCCCTGGGTTCCTGCCAAACAGGTACCCAGGGCCTATGTTCTTTCCCTAAACTGCATTTAAAACAAAACCCAATTGGCACTCTTTGGCCTCAAGTCAGTCCCTTGTAAATGGTACCACGGGTACCAAGGGCACTGTGGCCAGGGAAGGCCTCTAAGGGCTGCAGCACTTATTGTGCCACCCTTAGAGGCCCTGTACCTTTACACAGGGGTGGCTCCTCCATTAGGGCGGAAGAGCGTCGCCCCACTGCTTTCTCGCAGTGCGAGAAGCAGAAACATAAAATGTTATTTTAAATACCATTTTTTGTTTCTGCTTCTCACACTGCGAGAAAGCAGAAGGGTATGCCTAGTTGGGGGCGGGCGGAGGAGTGGCTTGCCCAATGCTGTGGGCCCTGACTGTTTGGTCGGCCCTCTGGGGCCGACCAAACCAGTCATGCGCACTCTCCCTTTTCTCTATATAGGCTGCATGCAGCCTACATAGAGAAAATGGCCTCCCCATAGGAGCCTGGCTGGGCGCCGCCTCACCAATCACAACGCTGCCATTGCAGCGTTGTGATTGGCTTAGGGAGGGAGGGAGGTTGCCTGTGGCTGCTTCCTGTTCAGGAGAGCAGCAGGAAAACTCGGGACCCGGCCAGGAGCTGAGGCGGCGTGCAGCGCGGGACCCGTAAGGTACGTTTTAATTTTTTTTTATTAAACCCGTCCTGCCTCCCCCTCGCGAACCCACGCGACCCCACCCACGAGTCATGCCGGCCGCGACTGCCTTTACACACACACACACACACACTGCCTTTGCAGGCTGCGTGTTTTGGTGCAGAACAAAGTGAAGAGTCGACATGGCACACATCCTCTGTGTTTCATGCCTTCAGCCCACAGCCCTGGCATTGGTCAGCCACCCCTCTAGCTGAGTGCACCATGCTAGTGGTGAGGGTACAGGTGCATGAGCCCTGTACCTCTACAGTGTCTAAGCCAATTCTTGTAAGTGCAGTAATGCCATTAAGAGTATATAGTGCTGGGAGTTTGTCATTACGAACTCCTCAGCATCATAATGACTTTACTGAAAGCTGGGAATTTTGGTATCAAACTTCTTAGCACATTAAACCCACACTGATACCAGTGTGGGATTTAATGAAAAATGCACTCAGAGGGCATCTTAGAGATGCCCCCTGAAAAGCGACCTAACACTAGTGTCCAGGCTGAGTGGCTGCTCGCCAGCTGACACCACCAGACATGTTTCTGGACCCCTGGGTCGAGAGCCTGCTGCTCTCGGGGGTCTGAAACAATGCACATCCTGGGACGAGGTGCCAAGCCTCCTCCCCCAGGATGGGCAGGGTCCACAAAGGGGAAGCTTTAAAGGCTTGCCGCCTTTGTGAGTTACCCCAGGCCTTTGCTGCTTCCAGCAACTGGCCCCCACCAGTTCTGACCCCCACTTTGGGTGGGAGAATCAGCGAGAAAACTAAGTGAGGAAGGGAGGTATGCCCACCTTTGCCAACCCCACCCCTCAGGTGGGGGAGGAAAGGTGAAGCACAACTCTCAGTCCCCGCCAACTTGCAGATGGGGGGACCCAGCCAACCAGAGTGAGGCATATGCCCCCTCCCACTGGAGGGTGGCATAATAGGGGGTATACCCACACCAAGGAAGGGACCCATTGGTCCCAACCTTTACCTACATGTAACGCCCCTAAATCTAGTATTTTGGGGCAACCCTGAACTTTGCCTCCTCTGACAAGAACCGACCAAGAAGAAAAGAAGAAGGATCGAAGAAGCCGTGCTGAAGCAAAGAAAGGAGGACGCCCACTGACTTGGCCCCACCCCTACCGGCCTGTCCCCACCTTGAACCTGCAACAGCGAAATCCCGGTGTTTCCTGCAGCCAGCAGCCTCAAGAACCCGAAGGACCTGCCCTGCCTTCCAAACTCAAGACTTTGTCTCCCGTGAGCACTGGTTTTGCTCAACAACAGACTATGGCTCAGGCCAAATCCGGACCTCTGCACCACTCTGCACCAGACGCCCACGGCCCGAGTTTAAGTGGCCCAACACCACGAGGAGGTCTCCCCGGCGATCCTGGCCTGAGATCTGGTGATCTCTGACCTGCCTCGACACTCCAAATGACGCCTGCAGTCTCTTTCTGGAGGATCCCACCGACCGCAACCAGAGCTGGTAAGAAAAACCGATGCCTAAAGACACCCCTGCATCCGACGTCCCACCCAACAGTGTCCCAGCATCCCCAGGCATCCCAACTTACCTCTCCAACCGGTGGTCACCTCCAGAAGATCTTCGTCCCCGAGCCTGCAGTCTTTGTTGCAACCGGAGAATCCCTATTGAAAACAACAGGGCACCTGACACCAAAACAGCACCCTGCACCCAGCCGCCCCTGTGCCACTGCGGGTGTACTTTGGGTGCTAACTCAGATACCCCTTTGCCCTGAGCCTAACACCAGGAGCTTTGCTCCTCCAACCTTGTGGCCTGCTCGTGAGCAGCCACCAACCGGAGACCCCCCATTCCCCATTGGATAACATTGCACCTCAGCACTCTGCACCCGGCTGCCCTAGTGCCGCTGAGGGTGGTTCAAGAGTGCATCCTTGACCCTGGGGGAACCCTGGTTCTAAACACAGAATATATTTGAAGGTAAATCCCTAGGCAGTCATGTGGTCAAGAACAGTCAGAGACTCATATCAAGAACAAACATGATGCAATTAACTCAGTGTCAACTACATTACTTTAAAAAAGATTCTATTTTTTTTATTATTCTCATGTTAAAAACATTTCTAAACATGTATATAACACATCAATACTATAAAACAGACAAAATTCAATCTATAAAAAAACAACATGAATATAATACAACAATACATACTACATGAAATCCATATATGCATACAATAAAGAATTAATTCAATTTGATAACGTGATTACAAAGACAAAGATGACCGAACAGTGGCTATGAGAGGGATCTTCTTCAACGCGCGCTTCGGCGCACACTGCGCCTTCATCAGGAAAAGCCACAAACAATATCTGTGTATTTGTTAAAGGTGAGATTTCGTTCCCACAGATCGTCACAGTGGACTACCAAAGCTACCAAAGCTGATAGACAACGTATTAGAATCCTGTATCCGGTATATGGATGTGTATACCTTTAGGGAGTCGAAATGTGTTCGAGTCCAGAAAATGATGTGAAGGTAGCCTTCACCCTACTACTTTGGAGCTACATCATCCCGTCACCACTACGCAACGTTAATCAAAGACGCCAACCTGAAGGCTGTCTTTAATAATTGGATTTATTTTCCAAACATCGACCTTCGAGCAGCATCCACATTCACCACAGTGTGCTCTCCGCGTGCCAGCTTATCGAGCGTTATACAGCATCAACCACAGATGCCAGCCTGAAGGCAGTTTTAACTGACTCCATATATTCTTCGACATCGACCTCTGAGTAGCAAAATTAGCTCATCGTGTGCCAGCTTATCAAGCGCTACACAGCCTGTCGTGTTTGGCACATCATTTTCTGGACTCGAACACATTTCGACTCCCTAAAGGTATACACATCCGTATACCAGATACAGGATTCTAATACTTTGTCTATCAGCTTTGGTAGTCCACTGTGACGATCTGTGGGAACGAAATCTCACCTTTAACAAATACACAGATATTGTTTGTGGCTTTTCCTGATGAAGGCGCAGTGTGCGCCGAAACGCCCGATCCATCTCATAGCCACTGTTCGGTCATCTTTGTCTTTGTAATCACGTTATCAAATCGAATTCTTTATTGTATTAATATATGGATTTCATGTAGTATGTCTTGTTGTATTATATTCATGTTGTTTTTTTATAGATTGTATTTTGTCTGTTTTATAGTATTGATGTGTTATATACATGTTTAGAAATGTTTTTAACATGAGAATAATAAAATAAAAAAATAGAATCTTTTTTAAAGTAATGTTGTAGTTGACACTGAGTTAATTGCATCATGTTTGTTCTTGATATGAGTCTCTGACTGTTCTTGACCACATGACTGCCTAGGGATTTACCTTCAAATATATTATTGCCCTGCCCTAGGAATCTCAAATAATTGCAGGGGGTCCTTGTTATTCACAATAATCTAAACCCAGAATACCAACTCCCATAAACTTGTACTTACCTTCAAACCGATAACTCAATTTCCTTCCATAGGATTGCATTGACTGCTTTTCTTGAAAATTGTTTTAAGTGTGGACTTGGTTTGTATGAAACACTGAGAAACTGCAAATGTACAAAAACTGATTTAATTACCTTTTCTCTAGGAAATGTCCCAGTGTGATATCTAGGCCTATCATACTGAGTAGAAAAAGTAACTTAAAAAGTAATCTAAAACGTAACATACAAAGTAATCTGTAAAGTAACTGAAAGGTAATTTCGAAACATTGACTTACCTGTAATTCAATCAACTGCATTTGAACCTGCATTAATCTGTAAAGCATTGCATAAGATTTTGCAAAGCATTTATTTTACTTAACTGCACCAGGCTTGGCTTGGTTCTAGAAATAAAATAACTAAATAATATTTATTACACAACCAAATTGGTCTGCGTTCAGTCTGTGACATCATTTGCTGCTTGAGTGTGTACAACAAATGCTTAACACTACCCTCTGATAAAGCCTTACTGCTCACCCACTGCTCGCCCACACAACCACAAATAGAGAGTAAGGTGCGATCTACTTTTACCTCTACCTATCTTTGGGGTTTCACTGGACTCGGCACACTATACCTCATTAGGTATAGTATATACAGAGCCAGCTTCCTACAACGGTGGATCTGCGGTGGGATATACAACTTTGCCTTTGTTGGACTGACTGGTCACCACCTGATCACACGACAGAACTCTTAAATTGTCTTTAGAATTCTGATTTTTTGAATTTGACATTTTTTCCCAAATTACTCAAAGTCTTGTTATGGCCTTGGTTAAGTCCCTTTAGAATTTTAGAAAAATAAAAGTTCACTTTAGTTAGGGGTAAGAGGGGTTAGAAGTTTTTCTTTTACAATGTCGCTTAACAAGAACCCAGCTGTTAGTGAAGATCACAACAATGGCATAGAGAGCCAGGTTGAGGAGCTCGATCTCACCCCCTATCTCCACTTAGAATTTAGGGAGTTAAGGTCTCTATGCAAACTTAAAAATATTACCATGGGGTCTCATCCCTCCAAACAAAAGCTCCAGGAGCTGTTGGCAAGGTATGCTAAGGACCATCCTTCTGAGAATGGTGAAGACCTCTCAGATGAAGAAGAAGAGGTAGGGGTTGAGGATAACTACCAACCCTCCCCACCACTTCATAGGAAAAGAAGGGCCCCAGTGCGCCTCAATCCAAGAATACAACTCACAGTACCTAGACCCCACACAGGTGGGTCAGGCACTACTGAGGACATTGAGGACAGCCTCAATGAGGAGACCAACTTTTTAGTAAGGTAGACAAAAAGATTTGATCTGGAGACTAGACTCCTGGCTCTAGAGAAAGAAAGAGCAGAGATGGGCTTAGCCCCCATCAATGGTGGCAGGAACTTAATTAATAAGGATAAAGAGCAATCTTATGATCCTAAAATCCCCAAAGGGATTGTCCCTAAATATGAAGAGGGTGATGATATCACAAATGGTTCACTGCCTTTGAGAGGGCCATTGGAATGAGAAAAGTGAAGAAGGCACACTGAGGGGCACTCCTTTGGGAACTGTTCACTGGTAACTGCAGGGACAGACTCCTGACCCTTACAGGGGCAGATGCTGGGTCTTATGACCTCATGAAGAATACTCTGATGGAGGGCTTTGGACTCACAACTGAGGAATACAGAATTAGATTCAGGGGGGGCTCACAAAACCCCAAATCAGTCCTAGATCGACTTGGTTGACTACTCAGTTAAGACACTAGATGGTTGGTTAACTAGAAAGAATATGCATGATTTCAATGGACTTTACAATTTGTTTATGAAGGAACATATTTTGAGTAATTGCACTAATGAAAAGTTACATCAGTATTTGGTAGACCTAGGTCTAATTTCTCCCCAAGAATTGGAAAAGAAGGCAGACCACTGGGTCAAGACAAGGGTAACAAAAACAGCCACTGGGGGTGACCAAAAGAAAGGGGTTACAAATCCTTCCCAGGGGAAAGGGGTTGAGAACCCCAAAGATAAAAAACTTGAGTCTTCAAAAGGGCCCCAAAAACCTGCATATGGGGGTGGATCCCAAAACTCTTCCCAGTCCAGTAATAGATACAAAGGGAAGAACTTTGACCCCCTAAAGGCCTGGTGTTTCAACTGTAAGAATTTGGGACACTTAACTGGAGATGCTACTGTCCTAATAAGAAGCCCCTTAGTCCTCCTACAGCTACTACTGGTGTAGTCAGTCTCCAGATGGGATCAACAGTGTGCCCAGAGCAAATCAGGGTTCACACTGAAGCAGTTCTAGTCACTGAGGGTGAAGTTGGGTTTGCCACTTTAGCTGTGTGGCCACCCAACTTAAAGAAGTATTTGCAATACCCCTGGATCAATGGGACTAGAATAGAGGCCCTGAGGGATACAGGTGCCAGTGTCACTATGGTGAGAGATACACAGGTTTCCCCAGAGCAATACCTGATTGGGAATTCTTACCCAGTCACCAACGCTGACAGTGTTACAGCTAACCATGCCATGGCTATGGTGACATTAGACTGGGGGGGGTTACTGGCCTGAAATAGGTAGTGGTCTCTCCAAAGCTTCCAGCTGCCTGTCTGCTTGATAATGACCTGGAAACCTCAGCATGGGCTGAGGTAGAATTAAAAACCCATGCAGCAATGCTGGACTTCCCTGAGATTTTGTGTGTCAAGACTAGAGCACAGAGCCGAAAGCAGGGTGAAAAAGAAGTGTTGGAGCCTGAAAGAATGGCCCAACCTTCCAAGAGGAAAGGTAAGAAGACTGGGAAACCAGCTTCTGAACAGCAAAAGAATCAGGACCCCTCTCCTCAGGGAGAGGACTTGGAAGCCCCAGAGGGAACTGAGCCTATGGAACTTGACCCTTACCAGGTTGAGCTCTTAGGCCCAGGGGGACCCACTAGGTAAGAGCTGTGCCTTGGACAGCAGACCTGTCCAATTCTTGAGAGCCTGAGGCAGCAAGCTGTGGCACAGGAAAAGGGAGATGTCATTGGTACACACAAAGTCTATTGGGAGGAGGAACTACTGCACACTGAGGCCAGAGACCCCAACCCTGGAGCCACTAGGAGAGTGGTAGTGCCTCAAAAGTACAGGGAGTTCTTACTAACTTTAGCTCCTGACATCCCCTAGCTGGACACCAGGCCCAAACCAAAGCTTGGGAAAGGCTAGTTAGCTACTTTTACTGGCCCCAGATGTCTCAGAAGGTAAAGGAGTTTGTCAGCTCCTGTTTCACCTGTCAAGCCAGTGGCAAAACAGGTGGACACCCAAAGGCCCCCTTAATTCCACTACCAGTGGTTGGGGTCCCCTTTGAAAGGGTAGGTGTGGACATAGTGGGTCCACTTGAACCTCCCACAGCATCAGGAAACAAATGTATACTGGCGGTAGTGCATCATGCCACTAGGTATCCTGAAGCAATTCCCCTTAGGACTACTACAGCTCCTGCAGTAGCCAAGGCCCTCATTAGTGTCTTCACTAGGGTAGGGTTTCCTAAGGAGGTGGTTTCAGACAGAGGGTCAAACTTCATAACTGCTTACCTAAAACATATGTGGAAAGAGTGTGGAGTTCAGTACAAGTTTACTACACCCTTTCACCCACAAACCAAAGGTCTTGTTGAGAGGTTTAACAAGACATTGAAAGGCATGATTATGGGGCTCCCTGAAATGCTCAAAAGGAGATGGGACGTCCTATTACCATGCTTGTTTTCCCCCACAGAGAGGTGCCTCAGAAGGGAGTAGGGTTTTCCCCCTTTGAACTTCTGTTTGGCCATCCTGTTAGGGGACCACTCTGTCTTGTAAAAGAGGGTTGGGAGAAGCCGCTCCAAGAACCCAAACAAGACATTGTGGACTAGGCTGGAATGGCAGAGTATGTGGAAAAAGCTTCCAAACATCTTGAGGCCAGCCAGGAGCTCCAGAAGCACTGGTATGACCAAAAAAGCTACACTGGTAGAATTTCAACCAGGGAAAATGGTGTGGGTTTTGGAGCCTGTGGCACAAAGGGCTCTCCAGGACAAATGGAGTGGCCCTTACCCCATCTTAGAAAAGAAAAGTGAGGTCACCTACTTGGTAGACCTGGGCACAAGCAGGACCCCCAAAAGGGTGATTCATGTGAACCGCCTTAGGCTTTTCCATGACAGTGCTGACATCACCATGTTGATGGTGACTGATGAGGATCAGGAGACAGAGAGTAAATCTCTCTCTGACCTCCTCTCTTACAGCCCCAAAGATGGGTCAGTTGATGGAGTTGTCTACTCAGACATCCTCTCTGCCCAACAGCAGGCTGATTGCAAGCAAGTCTTGCAACAGTATGCTAAGCTCTTTTCCTTGACCCCTGGTCAGACAAACTGGTGTACCCATGATGTGGACACTGGGGACAGTGTACCTGTCAAGAACAAAATCTATCGACAGTCTGATCAAGTCAAAGAAAGCATCAGAGCTGAAGTCAGCAAGATGCTGGAGCTAGGGGTTATTGAACCCTCTGAGAGCCCTTGGGCCAGCCCAGTGGTTCTAGTCCCCAAAACTCCTCCACTGGGTGGAAAGAGACAAAATGAGGTTCTGTGTGGATTATAGAGGGCTCAACTCTGTCACCAAGACCGATGCTCACCCTATCCCAAGAGCTGATGAATTGATAGATAAATTGGGTGCAGGCAAATTTCTAAGTACCTTTGACTACTGGAGCCAGTCTCACACACCCTGACCACCATCATGAATTCAATGTATTCAGAGGGCTACTTTCCCAGAGAGTGGAAACAGGCATCCATTCTGCCCCTGCTAAAAAAACCTAGCTTGGATGCCAAAGACCCTAACAATTTCAGGCCTATATCTAGATTACCACTCCCGGCGAAAATTATCGCGAGAAACATGAACACGCAACTCAATGTGTTATTTAAAGAATCACAGGCGCTAAACCCAACTCAGTACGGTTTTAGAGAGGGGCATAGCACAGAGACAGCGCTACTCAAATCCCCGGAGGAGATTAGGACCATTTTGGATCAGGGAGGAAAGGCTGCATTGATTATGCTGGATCTCTCTGCAGCCTTTGATACGGTCCATCATGCTTTGATGATGGACCGATTGCACGATATCGGAGTCCAGGGCAACGCCTGGAAACTCTTCAATCCTTTATTATCCAACAGAACCCAAACGGTTGTCCTGGGCGAATATAAGGCGGATTCATTCTCACTACCCTGTGGAGTGCCGCAAGGGTCTTCATTGAGTCCGACACTTTTTAATATTTATGTGTCCTCTCTGGCGCCCCTAATTGAATCTTTTGGTTTCAATCTGACTTCCTACGCGGACGACACCCAAATAGTGGTGTCCATACGACCTGAGGAGATGCCGGGAACTGCGTCCCGGCTCCAGGATTGTATGAACGCCGTAGGGGTCTGGATGCCACAAAATTGCCTAAAACTCAACTCCGGTAAAATGGAGGTGGTATTATTTGGCAATAACCCCAACTTTTGGACCTCTGACTGTTGGCCGGACACTTCAGGGCACCTCCCCACTCCCAGGAGGAAAGTGAAAAACTTGGGAGTGTGGATTGATGACGACCTTAGCTTTAGGGACCAGGTCAACACAGTGGCGTCACGGATTTCCTATATCTTGAGATCCTGCAGGAAAATAATGCCTCTGCTCCCTAAAGACTCCCAAAAAACAGTCATCACAGTGCTAACAATGTCCAGACTGGACTATTGTAACAGCTTATATTTTAATATCCAGGAAGGACTGCTGAACAAATTACAGATCCTGCAGAATGCAGCGGCCAGACTCCTTATCGGCATACCTAAATATGCCTCCATCTCGACGGAGATAAAAAAAACTCCACTGGCTGCCGGTTAGAAAACGCACCCGATTCAAAGCCTTATGTCTGGTCTTCAAAGCCCTTCATGGAACCGGGCCAGACTACCTTCAACAGAGATTACGCTGGTATGCACCAAAAAGATTGTTGAGGTCATCAGATGCAAAAATGGTGATGGTGCCACGTGTGAAAAAAGCCAGTTGGGGGGGCAGAAGTTGTGTAGCCAATGCTGCCAAGGCATGGAATGACCTCCCAATACATCTAAGAACTATGACCAATCTAATGGCCTTTAGGAAAGCATTAAAAACATGGCTTTTTATGAAATAATATCGGTGTTGCCTCTTCCACTCTTTTAGCTTTCAGCAGGACTTCGTACAGCACCAGGACACCGTCGGGTAGCAGTAGCGCTCTAAAAATGCCAATAACAATAACTACTGCAGGGTACTAGCAGATTGGCATGGCACCAGGAGCAAAAGAAAAGATAGCATTCTCCAAACCTGATGGGCATTATCAGTTTACTGTTATGCCTTTTGGTTTAAAGAATGCCCCTGTCACCTTCCAAAGGTTGGTGAATCAAATCCTTGCTTTATTGGAAGCCTTTAGTGCAGCATGTCTAGATTATATTGCTTTCTTTAGCTCCACCTGGCAGGCTCACCTGATCCACCTGGGGAAGGTTTTAAAAGCCCTGCAAACTGCAGGCCTAACTATTAAGGCATCCAAATGCCAGATGGGGCAGGGAACAGTGGTATACTTGGGCCACCTTGTTGGTGGAGGCCAAGTGCAAACCTTACAGCCCAAGATCCAGGCCATCTTGGACTAGGTAGCTCCAACAACCCAGACCCAATTCAGGGCATTCCTTGGCTTGACTGGGTACTACAGGAGGTTTGTGAAGGGATATGGGTCCATTGCGACTCCTCACAGAATTCCCCTCTAAGAAGATGCCCAAAAAAGTAAACTGGACAGTTAGCTGTCAAAAGGCGTTTGACACCCTGAAAGAGGCAATGTGTTCAGCACCAATTCTCAAAGCTCCAGACTATACCAAGCAGTTCATAGTGCAGACTGATGCCTCTGAGCTAGAGATAGGGGCAGTCCTATCCCAGCCCAATGATGAAGGCCAAGACCAACCTGTTGCTTTTATAAGCAGGAGGCTTCTCCCCAGGGAACAGCGTTGGAGTGCCATTGAGAGGGAGGCCTTTGCTGTGGTTTGGTCCCTGGAGAAGCTCAGACCATACTCACTTCCTGGTTCAAACTGGCCACAGACCTCTCAAATGGCTAATGCAGATGAAAGGTGAAAATCCTAAACTTTTGAGGTGGTCCATCTCCCTACAGGGAATGGGCTTTATAGTGGAACACAGACCTAGAACTGCCCATGCCAATGCAGATGGACTTTCCAGGTTCTTCCACTTAGACAATGAAGACTCTCTAGGGAAAGGTTAGTCTCATCCTCTTTGGGGCGAGGGTTGTGTAAGAAAGTGCCCTCTTTTTGCATGGTTGCCCCCACTTTTTGCCAAACTGGTGATGTACTTTGACTGAGTGTGCCCTGTGTTCCTGCCAAACAGGTACCCAGGGCCTATGTTCTTTCATTAAACTGCATTAAAACAAAACCCAATTGGCACTCTTTGGCCACATGTCAGTCCCTTGTAAATGGTACTACAGGTACCAAGGGCACTGTGGCCAGGGAAGGCCTTTAAGGGCTGCAGCACTTATTGTGCCACCCTTAGAGGCCCTGTACCTTTACACACACACACACACTGCATTTGCAGGCTGCGTGTTTTGGTGCAGAACAAAGTGAAGAGTCGACATGGCAAACATCCATGTGTGGGCATGGGTCAAGACTGATTTGCATATGGCTGGGTCCAAACTGGGTGGTGTGGTGAGCAAAAGAATGATGGATTTAACCCAGATCCTTGTGACTGGGGGTGAATGTTTGCATTGTCCAGCATTCCGTCCATCAATTATTTCTTTTGCAAACATCCATGTGTGCCTACAACCCACTGCCCTAGCATAGGTCAGCCACCCCAGCTGGGTGCACTATACCAGTGGTGAGGGTACAGGTGCATGAGCCCTGTACCCCTACAGTGTCTAAGCCAATGCTTAGACATTGTAAGTGCAGTAATGCCATTAAGAGTATATAGTGCTGGGAGTTTGTCATTATGAACTCCACAGCATCATAATGGCTTTACTGAAAACCGGGAAGTTTGGTATCAAACTTCTAAGCACATTAAACCCACACTGATGCCCGTGTGGGATTTAATGAAAAATGCACTCAGAGGGCATCTTAGAGATGCCCCCTGAAAAACGAGCTAACACTAGTGTCCAGGCTGAGTGGCTGCTCGCCAGCTGCTACCACCAGACATGTTTCTGGACCCCTGGGTCGAGAGCCTGCTGCTCTCGGGGGTCTGAAGCAATGCACATCCTGGGACGAAGTGCCAAGCCTCCTCCCCCAGGATGGGCAGAGTCCACGAAGTGGAAGCTCCAAAGGCTTGCTGTCTTTGTGAGCTACCCCAGCCCCTTGGACCTTCCAGCAACTGGCCCCCACCGGTTCTGACCCCCACTTTGGGCGGGAGAATCATCTGGAAAACCAAGTGAGGAAGGGAAGTGTGCCCACCTTTGTCAACCCCACCCCTCAGGTGGGGGAGGCGAGGTGAAGCACAACTCTCAGTCCCCGCCATCTTGCAGATGGGGGGACCCAGCCAACCAGAGTGAGACATATGCCCCCCTCCCACTGGAGGGTGGCATAATAAGGGGTGTACCCACCCCAAGGAAGGGACCCATTGGTCCCAACCTTCACCTACCTGTAACGCCCCTAAATCTAGTATTTAGGGGCAACCCTGAACCTTGCCTCCTCAGACAAGAACTGACCAAGAAGAAGAAGGACTGAAGAAGCCGTGCTGAAGCTAAGAAGAGGAGGACGCCCACTGACTTGGCCCCAGCCCTACCGGCATTTCCCCACCTCGAACCTGCAACAGCGAAATCCCGGTGTGTCCTGCAGCCAGCAGCCTCAATAACCTGAAGGACCTGCCCTGCCTTCCAAACTCAAGACTTTGTCTCCCGTGAGCACCGGATTTGCTCAACAACAGACTCTGGCTCCGGCCTAATCCGCGAGTCTGCACCAGTCTGCACCCGACGCCCACGACCCGAGTTCGAGTGGCCCAATACCCGGACGAGGTCTCCCCGGCGATCCTGGCCTGAGATCTGGTGATCTCTGACCTGCCTTGACACTACAAACAACGCCTGCACGCTTTTTCTGGAGGATCCCCCCCGACCGTGACCGGAGCTGGTAAGAAAACCCGACGCCTAAAGACACCCCTGCACCCGACGTCCCTCGACCTTCGGTGGCCAAACCGATGGTGTCCCAGCATCCCCAGGCATCCCAACTTACCTCTCCAACCGGTGGTCACCTCCAGAAGATCTTCGTCCCCGAGCCTGCAGGCTTTGTTGCAACCGGAGAACCCCCATTGAAAACAATAGGGCACCCGACACCAAAACAGCACCCTGCACCCAGCCGCCCCTGCGCCGCTGCGTGTGTACTTCGGGTGCTAACTCGGATCCCCCTTTGCCCTGGGCCTAACACCAGGATCTTTGCTCTAACAACCCTGTGGCCTGCTCGTGAGCAGCCACCAACCGGGGACCCCATATCCCCCATTGGATAACATTGGGCCTCAGCACTCTGCACCCGGCCGTCCTAGTGCCGCTGAGGTTGATTCAAGAGTGCATCCTTGACCCTGGGGGAACCCTGGGTCTAACCCCAGAATACCAACTCTCACAAGCTTGTACTTACCTTCAAACCGATAACTCAATTTCCTTCCATAGGATTGCATTGACTGCTTTTCTTGAAAATTGTTCTAAGTGTGGAGTTGGCTTGTATGAAACACTGAAAAACTGCAAATGTACAAAAACTGATTTACTTACCTTTTCTCTAGGAAATGTCCGAGTGTGATATCTAGGCCTATCACACTGAGTAGAAAAAGTAACTTTAAAAGTAATCTAAAAAGTAACATACAAAGTATTCTGTAAAGTAACTGAAAAGTAATTTCGAAACATTGACTTACCTGTAATTAAATCAACTGCATTTGAACCTGCATTCATCTGTAAAACATTGCATAAGATTTTGCAAAGCATTTATTTCACTTACCTGCACCAGGCTTGGCTCTAAAAATAAAATAACTAAATAATATTTTTTATACAACCAAATTGGTCTGAGTTCAGTCTCTGAGTGTGTGACATCATTTGATGCTTGAGTGTGTACAACCAATGCTTAACACTACCCGCTGATAAAGCCTTACTGCTCGCCCACACTACCACAAATAGAGAGTAAGGTGCTATCTACTTTTACCTCTGCCTACATTTGGGGTTCCACTGGACTCTCTGCACACTATACCTCATTTTGGTATAGTATATACAGAGCCAGCTCACTACAATGTGAACCTAGCATCCAGCCTTATTTAGCCCTGGTGTCACTCTAATCTAGCGTGGGAGCAGAAGCCTAAGCTTGCCCCTACTATGCAAGTTCCAGGACCTTTCCTTTGACCTAAAGGTGTGTATCATACATGGCTCCATAGGTGACAGTGAACTGCTGTCCCTGTCCTGGGTGTGATCATAACGAGGTGGTGGCAACATACCTGTTATGTGAAGTTTTAGACTTTATTATCTGTGTCAGTGAGAATGTGTGGCCGACTGACTCCTCTCGTGTAAATTTCAGCTGTAAGTGAAATTAGAAACCTGGAAGCATGTTGAGTGCATCTGCATGTACAATGAGCCTGTGATATGGGTGATAGCAGGACACTGTGTGTGCGTGTGACTGATTGCAGAAACCCATAGGCTATATTTTGGATTCCCCCGGTTGTAGCATGACACACAATGGAGTATGGGGATAGCCTGACACACAATGGAGTATGGGGATAGCCTATTGCCTGCATATTGGTGGCCAGACGCAGAAACTGAAGTAAGGAAGGCTGGAGACAGGGCTACATTTAGACATTCCATGAACACCTTGTAAGCAAGGAGCTGTGATTATTTCTTCCTTAGCACTAACATTAGATAAATGGTAGAGGTGAAGGGTGGGACCTCAGTTTCTGTTGTTCATCATGAAAGACAACTGAAGCTTGAGGCAGTGGATCCACACAGATGAAGTCCTTCTGGACTAAGAAAGGCAGTGCTCAGCAGAGTAATCAAAGAGTTGCTGTAACCAGGGCTGGTAACTGCCTGACAGCCAGCGTCCCGGACATGAGGGGATATCACATGAAGTCAACATTTATTTTCTGCTGGAGGAGCTGAGGGTCTGTCTAAAGAGCCTAGAAGCCTGCCTGCCTGCTGAGAGAGGGAAGGAATATGTCTGGCCCTGCAGGAGGCAAGACTATCCAGGAGAAGAGGCTTGTGTGTGTTCCCGGCAAGCAGGATTCCTGAGGAAGCTAATGATCCAAGAGTGTACACCAAGATAGGCCCTGTGCTGTGAAGCCTCTTTGCGCAGTACATGTGAACTGTATCAAGTTTATGCCGGACACCTATCACCAGGCAGTCGGCTGTGGGTTTTATCATCTGGTCTTGCTACCACTGATAGAGTCAAAGACTGTGACAACACAGAGCAGAGCCCGATCTGCCAAGGGGCCACTACAACCTAAGAGCTCACCATCAGAAGATTTGGCCTAGAGGCTGCAACTACCCCTACTGATTGCCGGCCTGCAAGAGACTTTGAAAGCTGGCACTGCTAAGCAGAGCACTGCTTAAAGACCCACCTTCCCAAGTCCATCTCCTGACGCTGTTCTGAAGCTGCGCACTATGGTCATTTTAGCAGTCTTGCATTAATTAATCCAACCTACAATGGAGGGATGGTTGAGAGCCTTCTTGCAGGTAAGACACACGGTTTGCAGAGACATGAAAGCAAACAGACCAATCCATTTCACCTGCTAGAGTAATTTTGGCAATTAAGAAACTATGGGCCTGATTCACAGAACTAACTTACGTCAAAAACGTAAACGTAAACGTAAAGTTAGTACTTTTTAGGTATTCACAGAATACACTTACTCATTTTGGTATTCACAGAATAGTACTAACTTTACGTTTACGTTTTTGACGTAAGTTAGTTCTGTGAATCAGGCCCACTGAGCCTGATTCACAGAACTAACTTACGTCAAAAACGTAAACGTAAACGTAAAGTTAGTACTATTCTGTGAATACCAAAATGAGTAAGTGTATTCTGTGAATACCTAAAAAGTACTAATTTTATGTTTACGTTTACGTTTTTGACGTAAGTTAGTTCTGTGAATCAGGCCCTATGAACTTTTGAACTGAGCTGCTTATTGAAACCAGTGAGAACATTTGGGCCTAATGCTATCTAAACCTGGGTGTGGATGATAATAGAGGAAATCTTGGCCCTAGCAGGAAGAGAGGATTATAACCGCGAAGCAAATGTCCTGAATGAATTATTCATTGAACTTTACAATTTTGTTTTCTGCTGTGAAATTAAAAGTACTTTCTTTTTTCCCTAAAGACACACACTGGACTGGACATTAGCTTATTGTGTCTGTTGGTTGATTGTTGAGTTCTGAGCTTTTACCCCCCACCCCCACTGCCGCTACACTACCTCCCAAAAGAGATGTGACAGCTCGCCCTTGCTACCCTGAGAGTCAGATGTGGAAAGGGTTGTACTTGACTCATTTAGCAGAACCATAGTAGGACAGTTCCCAGGACACCAGTGACAAAAGACCTCAACTACCATCACTGGAACACAGTAGTCCTGTCTATCCTGTGACCCACCTGAATGGTGTCTGACAGATTCTTATAATGGAATTGCTGGCTCTAATGCCTTATAAAAATTATTACTACACATATATAGCCCACTGCACCATATATCTAGGCACTGATAACTTTTCTTAATTATTACCAAAATCAATAGTACACATTTTATCAACCTCAGAAGGATGAAAGATAAAGTGGCTCGACCAGCATTCGAACCGGGTTACTGCTGCTTTCTACAAATTAATGCATTAATTATTGAGACATCTTACCAGCTACACTAAGCTATCGCTTGTCCCTCATTTTGACAATATGTGGAAACTGCTAGGGGTGAATAAGTAGCAGTAGGGGTGTCTGAGGCGATGAGGCAGCTGACTGGATGGGAGACATTCCAGGGACAAGAATTTCAACAGTGCCTGTGGATGGATCACACCCAGGTCACCACAGAAGCACCTCGGGATTGCAGAAAAGCATCATTGGGACATAGAGCTGGCAGTTTATAAATTTCTATGGGCGTACTGGTCAATGCAACAATTTTCTGTAGAGGTGGTGGCAGTGGTCGACACAAGAACTCCCAAAGGGACCATCCATGAGCATCTAGAAGCCCATCAGCCAGAACAGAGTTGAACCTGCCGACAATGATATGCAAATGAGCATTTGAGGTGGGGATGCAGTACTCATCTGAAACTCACCAAAGCAAAAGGTACCACATGTAATGCAAGACTCAACCGATGATAGTGACCACGTGAAAGAGGACCACGGTCACAGCCAAACAAGGGACATTCATTTAATAAGGAACATATCTTGGTTGAACTGTTACCCTTGCCCCGCGTTGCCCAGCTTCTCGTTGGCCTCCAAAAGAAGGGAGCACCACTCTGCCCCCAACTACATCACCTCAAAGCTCTCAATCCAGCTTCAGCCTCATCCACTCACCAGGTTGGGTCACGGGATCGGACATTTAGGTGACCCATCCAAATTCTCATACTCAAGTTGGCAGTGTGGCTTAGCATGCTGACATCTTGTTTTCTCTTTTTAATTTACCGATATCCTGGGGGCTAAGGGCGTCATGAACCCCTCATTTTAGCAGCTTGAGTGGGAATGGGTGTCACTGGGCAGTTCTGTGTAATGTAAAGCATTTACATTGAAGATTACTGGTCTTTAATGAGACTTGTGTCTCCAAATAGAAACTCATGTCACTGCCAGTGAACAGTATGATGGAGATGTGGGGGCAGGGATGAGGGAACAAATGAAACAAAAGAGCACAATACGAAGAGATCGTGAGATGGATCGCGAGAAGGTAAGCGAAGAACAGATGGATGGAGAGGAGGATGGAGTGATCGATGGAGCAATAGGCGGATATATGGAAAAATGGATGATGATGGATGGAGTGAAGGGTGAAGGAGAGAGACAGATGGATACACTGAGAAAATGATGGATAAAATGATGGATGGATGAAGTGAAGGAAGGATCTAGAGAAGGATGGATCTAGAGAAGGATGGATGGAAGGGAGGAGCGATGGAGAAATGGATGATGTATGGATGGAGTAAAGAACGATTGTATGGACGAGGGTAAAATGGTTGGATGGGAGGGAAGGAGGAAATAAAAAAATCAGGAAAAACGTTGGATTGACAACGGACAGATAAAACAATGACAGAAAAAAAGGATGGATGATAGATGAAAAAAAGGATGGAAGGAGAGACAAATGGAAAAAAGACAAAAGAAGAATTGACGGAGAAAAGAAGAAAAAGATGGAAATCTTTGAAACCAGTGCCAAGCTTGCTTGCATTACTTGCTCGCTAAGTCCTATTTCGGCTGAAAGTGGCAGATGTTTTATTTGTCTGGCTACTCCATTGCTGGGGGCTCTTGTTCGACTCGACAGTCTGAAGACGGGCCATTGAAAAGGTTGACGGGTCATGTTTAGCACCCCTGGGCGTCATGGAAATTAGCACTGCACTATGTTTTTCCTCCCGTCGGCCCTGCATTTCGAGCGGGGAATAACTTAGATCTGCCTCCGATATTTGAACCCGGGCTCTTTAGGTTTAACACTGTCTCAGTGGTGTCATTAACCCACCGAGCAGCTGCTGCTCAGCAGCATTCTAGCATCACAGAGGCACTGGCGATCACAGATTCAAAAGGTGGCCTTCCTGACCGATATTGCGGAATTGCTATTTACTGCCCTGGCACCCCATGAGATGCCTCGCGCACGCTCTCTGTTCCATTACGTCAGAGGATCGAGTGCTATTGGAGGCGGCGTCCCACGGTTTCTTCCAGTAATCCGTCATCGGCGATTCAGTAACCTTCAGCCTCGTGCCGCAGACGCTCCCTCTTTCCAGGAATCGCTGACAAACATGCAGCAGCTGCTGTGCTAGACATGCCGCTGTGGACAAGTGGGACTAACCTGGCCGCCAATCAAACGTGCTGGGACGCGTCATCAGGGCCGTAACACAAGCCGCTGCTTCGCGATCACTCCTTGAGTGTCCACCATTCAGGCCAAGGTCAAAGAATATTTATGAGATATTGGAGACTCAGGGGCCTCTCGTTTAAGACGTCGGATTGGTGTTGAGGGGGGAGGGGGGCATTACATGTACATTTTGCTTTATGCAACTGGCATCACGAGGGCAGGGACGTAGCACAGGTGTTATGATGTAATAAGTCCAGTAGCCGAGGTGTAGAATAAAGAAGAAGGTTTATTGATCTTAGTTCTTAGATGGTCTAGAAGTAGATCTGTATTCAGCCCCACCAGGAGCAGCCTCCCTGCTGCTCAGCCTATACTCCAACTGACACACCACATCCAGGCATCCTCACATTCCATTACATCACCATGCACACCAACATTCCACAGCACATTCACACTGGCTGAGCAGCAAGGACCGAGAAGCAGGAAAGATGCATTATACCATAAACCAGATACAACACATCTTCCCCTTATAAAACACACATGAAATAGATAATGCAAGAAGGAAGCATAACAATAGCATAAAGTAACTTGCATGTGAACATGCTGCAATCACTTAATGGAAACTTGCATAAAATGGAACACAAGCATTTCATGAGAAGACGCATGTAAATACATAAGATAAGATTCAAATGAAACACTACAATATGAAAGATAAGGACATTGCATCAATTAACAAAGAGTGACACACATCTTCCCCTTTAACAGAGCAAATGAAAAACAACAAGAAGATGCAAGATGCCAACAATGATTTCTATTAAAGGAAAATCTTGCATGCTAAAGGGCTGAAGATGGAACAAAACAGAGCAAAGAAATGACATCCAAATAAGGAAGAAAATATGAGAGAAAATACATATTTCCCTCCACCCGCGTAGCAATACTAACGCAAACCAAACCGACGCATAAAAACCTGACGTACCGAGTTACCACCAAAACACACCAGCTGGCCAGACTAGCATGGAGATGAGAAAACACAGAACGCCAACCAAGGAAAAGTAAGAGCAACAACCAGAAAGACAAGAAAAGGTACTCCCAAAATAAAACACCAAACAGGACTACCTACTCCACACGCAAACGACACTTAACCTGAAAAGAAGGAAAAGGTCGTTAAAGACCACACATAGTCCTTGAAGAAGGATAGCTAGGAAAAAGGGTGAAGAAACTACACCCCACTAGTGTATAAACTAAAAGTAAAAGTAAAACTAACATGACAATAAGTAAGTGCGGAATCCACGCACAGAAACCATGCGCACAGGTGGAAACGCCCACTGTCAAATGACGAAAAAGAAAGTAGAAGAAATTATCAAGTTCTCTCGCACAGAAAACTTACGCACCAGTAAAAATAAAATCAAACCCACATACCAGGAATATGAATGACTATTCCACGCACAAAACCCTTGCGCACAGGTAAGAATAGACACTGACAGAAAAAACCTTTAACGTAGCAACATCACAGCATAAATCCCACGCACGGGAAACTTGCAAACTAAGTACTGAACTGAAGTATCATGAAAGAAAAATATAGGTGACAAGTCCACGCACAAGAAACTTGTGCACAGGTGGAAGATCACACTGCAACAAGCAATCTCAACACAAATCACTATCAGAAATAATTCCCAAATATGGGAACATGCATACAAAGTACTGTGAAGTAAATAAAAATGAAAGAAAATATAGATAAACGAGTCCACGCACAAGGATTTGCGCACAGGTGGAACAACACACAAAATTGAGAAGACCTATAAAAGAAAAGAAAACATACCAATTCTCACGCACAGGAAACATGTGCAAAAACTACAAAGCAAACTCACTTGACAGTAATAAAAGTGAACAGTCCACGCACAAGAATTTGTGCACAGGTAGAAATACACACTGTCATAAAGAACCTTTTTTTTTTAAATAAACATGAGCTGATGACATGTAAAAAAATAAAGTACTAATGAAAAGAAGAGAAGCACTCTGCGAAACGTGCCTGAATAAAATCATGGCAAAACAAAGAGTAAAGCATTGGACATTAGAAAACAAAACCATTTCAACAGAAAAACTGGTACTTCACTCCGGTGAGCGACTCCTCACCCGAAGTCCCTCTCAACTTCCAGGTACCTAAAGATGTTTTGCAGAGTATACATAAGAAGAAAGTAGAACCCAAAAGAACCTGGAAGTCCCGAAACAAGACAGAGGACACAACGCTGGTAAACTTGATTCCTCTTGTTGAAGCAGCAAAGTGTTCAAGCAGAAAGATATTACGCTACCATGACCGTGTGCCATATCGCCAGAGCCCTTCTTACAGGGTGCGTCGTGTCTTTCGAGAAGCTGTGCAGCTGTGCCAGAAAATAACATTGTCCAACAGCTCACCGGGAACCAGCCATACAGACCGCAAGTGTAGATTCACACTGTCAAAATGGCGGCACGTACTGAAATAAGTGGCGGGTGGCTCCGGACACAAACGTGCACACAAAGACGAAAACCAACATGCGCAGCATCCAGAAGACGTCACACACTGGAACTCCTTGAGAACGTTGAAAGGAAACGCAAGTCCAGCTCTCCATGGCGCTTTACGCAACCCCATAGGCAAGGTAAGGGTGCGCAAGCTGTATTAGTCACGCAGCTGATTCAAATTCAGCATGACAGTAACGGCCAAACCGCTCGGTCCGAAGAATAATGCCGAAATAGGATCGTGGCATGAAGTAGAGTAAAGTCTTTTGGCCTTGACCAGATGGTGAAGCATAAGTCTTGAGCTCTCCATTTTTAAAGGAATAACGATAAAACATAGTTGTAGAAATGAGCGCATCACCGCACAGAGTGCCAAAATCTCCTCGACCAAATAAATACTGCTAGAAGTGCCAGAGCTCATCCTCATTTTTAAATAAAAAGTAAACAATGCTGCTTGAAGTAAGAGCTGCCTGCTGACTTGAGGTGGATGTATACTGAAGCTTGAAAATTTAAAATCAGGCGGAAAGACATACACCCTGTCTTATGGGCTGTCTGAATGAAACTAGACACTGATAGGGGCAGCAGGGTGTAAAATCCTTAGGCAGACTCTTATAAAAAGTTATCCAATGTTCTTTCAGTTACCTTTCCTTATCGTTGCTTAGAGTAGATACTCACGTGTAGTTTCTGTAGATTAATCCCATCCTCGTTGCCAAATTATGTTATGATGTAATAAGTCCAGTAGCCGAGGTGTAGAATAAAGAAGAAGGTTTATTGATCTTGGTTCTTAGATGGTCTAGAAGTAGATCTGTATTCAGCCCCACCAGGAGCAGCCTCCCTGCTGCTCAGCCCATACTCCAACTGACACTCCACATCCAGGCATCCTCACATTCCATTACATCACCACCATGCACACCAACATTCCACAGCACATTCACACTGGCTGAGCAGCAAGGACAGAGAAGCAGGAAAGATGCATTATACCATAAGCCAGATACAACAACAGGCCCCTGCAGCGGCAGGTGCATGGGGTGGCTTCATGGGCCCCCATTCTGTTCAAAGTCCATGAATATTTATAAATATTGGAGACTCAGGCCCCTAAAGAGATTTCACAGGAGAGCCCCATCATTTTCCGTTACGCCACTGCAGGAGCGGATCGTATCGTGTCGTGTGGAGGACGTGAACTCCTTTCGCTGAAGAAACAGGACGCTTCTAGAACCTTAAAATACATTTTTCAGTCTTGGCCAAACTCTATTGTTCAGGGCCGGATTGGAAAGCTAAATCAGTCCTGCAAAAATGTTCAAATCAGCTCCACCCTGCAGAAGCAGTGACAGGGCTGGGGCAAGGTGGGATAATTTAGGGTTGCCGCCTTCCCCAGAGAAAAATACCAGCCATTTGCTCCTGTTTTAAGATCTCAGGAAGGCCCGGGCATGATACTTAAATAGAACTTTATATAAAATTAGCTGTTTTCATATTTATTTTTAGCATGGCTTTGCTGTTTTGAATTACTTTACTGTCTGTCACGGGTCAAAAAGGCATCTTTAGAACATATTTTAAAGTGCTTTCTTCTTAAATTTGCTGTTTTATTATGGACTGAGAAGAGGACAAAATTCCTACTTTAGGTAATTTTCCTAATTTTTGTACCAACCAGGACATTAAAATTCTGGTCTTGCCACTGAAAAACCAGCCAGGTGGCAACCTTAGTTGGTTTATAGCAGATTATCCTGCTCTGAAAGGAGCGCCCGGCCTGCATCCTACTGGGGACATGAGAAGGAGGCAGAATGGCCAGTCCCGGCAGGATCGCCGGAACACGGGGTGTTGGGAGGTGCCACAGCACACCCGAATAACCTGGAAGGAGTTTAGATGACGAATTAACAATGAACGAGGCATGTGACGTTTTTTCTCTGGCAGTATTTGTTGTGTTTTCATAGAAAGACTGAAACATGTCAAACAACTTCTTTTTACAAACTGCTGCTACTGTATAACTTGACCCCCAAAACCTATGTTTTGACACCAAAATGAAGTATATAGGTCTCATGGTTACTGAAATATTACATCATCACTGCAATACATCTGCCATTTTTAAAAATGTCGCCAAGAAAAATTTAGCCCAGATCAGCAATGTTTACCCAAGCTAAATTACTTCTCTAATGATCCCAAAAAACAAATCTAAAATAAAAATCTCTGGATGACAGTTATTTTACAGAGGTATATCAGGGGTCCGGGATTAGCATGGATCAAATTTGTTTTGCACTGGCCAGGAGAGCAGACTCAGTTCTATACCGTGGTCTGAAACCAACAGAGTCATCTAAGAGAGAATACGATTCAAGGAAGTTTGAAAGTTGCTTGATGGCAAAGTCTTTGAAATACTTTTGTTGCTAATGGCAAGAGGGAGATGGGCCAATATTTAAAGAGGATTATAGGGTCTATTAAAGGCTTTTTTGAGGAGGGTGCTACTTTGGTGTGCGTTCACTTTACAAGAAAGGGGGCTGAATTATGAGAGAGATTAAGCAGCTACCAGAGATGGGGAGAGATCAGATCACTTGTAAGTTTGAGTATATGAGAAGGGCAAGGATCATCTGGGGAACATGAATTTCAGACAATTGCTGATGTTTTTTCAGAGCTGGAGATTAGGATAAACTGGCAGAGCAGGGGTTCTGATGCTGGTTCAGAGGAAGAGATAAGAAACAATTAAGAGAGTTGCAGGGGTCATAGGGGAAAGTTGGAATAGATGTCAGCAACTTAGCGAGAATGTCACAGACTTTGAGAGAGGGGCTCTGCTTGTTGACAAACTGCAGGTTGCATCATAGAATATACGAGGGGGACATTTCTTTAAAAGAGTTAGATGAGTGAACTATTTTATCTGCACAGAATTGCGCACAAGGGAAATTTATAAGTTTATGATCATTGGAGATCCTACGGCTTGCCTTGCTTCCATGAGGGCTGTATCGTCCCTGTCACAGGTGCCTAGCTTAGCACTTAAGTCCCCTGTAATAATTACTTGGCACTGTATTGGGAATTTGGACTCAATGTGATTTTCGAACAGTACCAGAAGCTGTTCAAATTCTTTTATGTTAGGTCACTGGATGTATATACTTACAGGCCTACGTTTTTAATAATGAATTAGGTCATTGTCTGTAATTAGCAGTGCTTATCAAGCAGTAGATACCTGGGTCACCTTTTTCACTTTAACTAATCAGCAGCATGTCTGTAGACATTCAGACTTTCTGCCTCTTACATTTACTTTTTCTAAGAGACTCATTGTTAGAAGGTGGTTCTGACACTATGGGCCGCCCAGATTTTTCGCTTTTTGAGCACCTATGTGTTGAGCTTTTACTGTGGGAGAGCCTCATAAATTGGGACTCATCCACAGTGAACTCATGATGAAAGAGACTGCATGTGGATTTTACTGGTGTCCCCCTGGCTTGACTAGGCCGCTGCGCAGCAGCTGGAGTACGGGGCACCGGGCTGGTTACATGCAGACACCTGTGTACATGCGTGTGCACACGTGTAGGGGCTGCGCAGGGGAGATTCCTGGCGTGCGCAGTCCAGGAGCAGCTACAAAGTGAAAGGTGTGGCAGGACTTATGCAGAATTGGGTGGTGACATGGAATAGGCTTTATACACTGGGAAGAAACATGCCAGGGAAAGTCAGTGTGTTTGACTGTGTTTTTCACTTCATTATTCCCCTATGGGGAAGTGGAGCCCATGGGCTAGTGTCACTTTCCTAAGGCCTACAGATTCCAGACACGCACTAAAGTCCACTGTAACGGGTGTGAGAAGAAGTATTCTGCAGTGTCCAAAGTCATATTTGTACTGCTTTTGGGTCATCCAGAAATGTCACATTTCTCTGAGTCAGTCATACCCAGGGCCAGGCTGAGGGCTGACCTCAGCTGGATGGATTGATAACCTTTCTTCCACAAGCTAAGGCCTCCTCTCCACGAGGAGAAGATGGGTGGGGCTACAGGCTCATCCATCATCAGCTATCACTGGGTGCCAGGCACCAGGCTGCACCAAGGAGGGAAGGGCTCTTGTTTCAGAGACCATGTGGCCAGAGACCCTGGACGACGCCATTTTGAACAAACCCAGAGGCTGGACAAGAAGGAGGGAGCAGGGGCAGGGAAGTGACGTGTCGCTGTTTGATAGGACCAACAGAGACTTCCTGCCAGCCCCCTACTCAACTTTTAAAAAGTGCTTGCACAGGAAGAAAAGCTCTCTCTGGGGTGTGGTCTGCTGAGGCGGAAGGTGCTGGAGCCTGGCAATGGGCAATTGGAGGGAGGAACCCCCTGACTGCCCCCCAGGGCCCTAACAGCGCCAGAAGAAGAGCCCAGGACCTGTGCGCAGAAGCAGGGGCCTCTGCGCAGGGAGAAGAGAGGCCCAGGAGGAGAGCCAGGCGAAAGGCTGGCGCAGGGAGCAAGTGAAGACCGCTCCCTGTAGAATGCCCCCTCTTGGAGACCCAGAGGGCGAAGGAGAGTGCTCCCATTGGCTGGGGGGCGCCACCAGGAGCAAGAAGACGCAAAAATGGGGCAGATCGGACCCCCAGGGGCTGAGATATGGCCCCCAGAAGGTAGGCGACCTTTGACCCCTAAGAAGACCGGCGACGAAGCACTTGGGGCTCCGCCGCCGGTCTCAGAGATGCCCCCGGGGTGGGTCAGGTCCCGGGGGCTGCCCCCCAAAAAGAAGTAAAGCCGGGGGGGGCGCCGTCGCGCTCCCCCCGTGAAGGTGCCCTGCAGGGGGACCAGGAGCCCACCCTGGCCCCCACCGAAGATGGAGACGGGGGAGCACGGTCGCGCCCCCCCACGAAGTTGTGCCCAGGGGCCCGGGACCCCATCCCCGGGCCCCGAAGAAGTAAAGTCGGGGGAGCGCCGTCGCGCCCCCCGCGAAAATGAGCCCAAGGGGCCCGGGACCCATCCCCGGGCCCCGAAGCAAAGTCCGGGAGCGCCGCCACACTCCCCGTGAAGATGACCCCAAACGGGGTGCCAGGAGCCCACCCTGGCGCCCACCGAACAAGAGGTCGGGGGGAGCGCCGGCGCGCCCCCCCCCGCGAGGAGGAGGGGGCCCGGGACCCCATCCCCGGGCCCCGAAGAAACCAGGATGGAGGGGGGCGCCATCGCGCCCCCCCTGAAGATGTCCGGGGGCCCGGGACCCCATCCCCAAGCCCCGAAGAATGGGAGAAGGCCGGGGGAGTGCCGCTGCACTCCCCCGCGGTCCAGCCGGACCGGAGGACGGAGACGCGTCTGCCCGCTGGAGCGGGCAGACCAGAACTGCTCGGCCGGCTCCCGCAGCCACACACGAGGGTGCGGGCCGCGCGGGGAGCCGGCGGGGGCAGCCGGGGGTGGGCTCCCCAGGCTGCCCTCCAAGCAGAGAGGCCGTCGCGGGTCCCGGGTGGGACCGGGGCCCGCTGAAGAAGCTTTGGGCATCGCGGGGCCCGGGTGGGACCGGGCCCCCGCAAAACTAAGCCGAGCAGCCGGGGGTGGGCTCCCCGAGCCGTTACCCTCACCTGGGGGTCCGGGTGGGACCGGGCCCCCCACCGAGGAAGAGACGAGGCGCGAAGCCCCAGCGCGATCGCGGCTCTCCCCAGCACAGCGGGAGAGCCGCTCATCAAATATGCATGAAGAGGAGCACGAAGCGGCCCACAATGCCTTGCGAGGCATATGGAAATTGATCGTTTTTGTGCCTGGTGGCCCCCAGAGGAGGGGGGTCACCCTCCTGTGTGAAAAGAGGTGCAGGGGGAGCTGCAGGAGCAACACAGCCTCCCCCAGCACAAAGAAGAACAGTCCGCCCATAAGTTTCATGGGGCATCTAAAAGAATAACCCCTCAAGGGCTCAGCCAGCATTTAAACGCCCCCTGGGCTGGAACTTCTGTTCAACAGCTGGGGGTGTTGTGGAAAGTGCACCGAGGGATGAAGGTCTGAGTTGGGGATGTCTGGTGAAGGGCATCCCCTGGAGGTGAAGTAGTGTAATTGCACCCGTAGTGCATTTACTAATGTTATTTCTTTTAGAGGGATTGAAGGTCACATGTGCAATGTGAAGTACCTGTGTAAGGTGATGTCATAAGCAAAGGGGGGTTATGCTGCCAGACATTCCTGCTAGGGTGTCTGGCTATAGATGCGTAATCCTGTGATTTCATGTGTGATGCCTTTAGTGGCTTGAATTGCAATGCATTATAATGATCAACAAATGTGATGAGTACTGTCATTCTAAAGTAATGCTTAAACATGTATTCTTGCTGCTGCGCTTAAGTGAGGAACAACCCAGACTGTTAGCCCTGAAGATGTAGGGGTGCATACTGTATGGTCAACATAAGATGCTCAGTCAGGGTTATGTGTCACTAGGGCAGATGAAACTATTTTAAATGCGTGTTGAGGTAAGGGGGTGGGTCGCCACTGGGATGGTGCCAGTGCGCAAGGCTCCAGGTTATGTTCAACACACTGCATTAGGGGGCAAGAGGATGTGCATACATGGGAGTGGTGGTACTAGACCCCACCCCCCTGCGGGAGGGGTGGGGATGGTATGCAATGTCACAAAGTAATTCCAACAGCTTATGTATATTTGTAAATTGGTGCATAGTATTCAGTAGTGTGTGTGTTTAATAAATGTACTCTTACAATCACTTATTGAGTGTTATTTCTGCGCACCTGCAATTGGCGATTACTAGCCCACACAACCTCCCTTGAGTAAGCATCAGATTGCTCTGCAATGCTACCCTCTGAGAGTCAGGCGCTACAATTGGGTGTTTGGTTCCCAGTGAAGGACAAATGTAGTCATGTTATTTGTGCAGGCCTCACAGATGCTATCTCGTTCTCCAACACTCATAGTTTCAAACTCTTGTGTTTCCCCAGGATTTAGGGTGCAAGTTTCCTGTAGGAGGATTGTGAGAGGCTGGCCTGGTATATGCTGTCCACTAATTAAAGTAGGTACCCTGCACCAGTTCAGACAACCCTTATGGTGATTTAAGAGGTCTCAGACAACCTTAGAAAGCTGTCCAAGTGGTAGCTGTGGAGAGCAGCCTTCAGGCTAAGTCTTGAAGGAGTGTAAAGCAGCTTGTTTTACCAGAATGCAATCTTATAGTATAGATTAAATGAAAGAGAACCACACAAGGTATTTATAAAAAATATGTATTTATTATATAATACTCTCTAGTACGTTTCAGTATCTCCTACACGGAGATAGACACAAAGCACACAATACTTCAGCAAAGAAATGACAGTAAATAGCACTAATACACAGTGGGCCCCAGGGGGGGGACCAAACCATATACTAAGAAAGTGGTATAAGAACCACGACTCAAGTCAGGACGATGGCAAGAGGATGTAAAATCACTGGGACCCTAAGGTGAGCAGATAGGGACCCCACGGAGGACAGGTGCAGTGTGGGAACATGACAGCGTGCTCCGTACAACTCTATGGGAAAGTCGCGGTTGGAGTTTTAGAGATTAAGGACCCTTCCCAATGAACTACGAAGAAACCCAGTGGAAGACAGAAGGTTGGAGAGCCACCCCACCTGTGGATACCGAAGTACCCAAGTTACCTAACCCAGGGAAGCCAGGTGCATAGGTGTGAAGTGGCGTCGGAAACCGCAGTCGAACCCAATAGAGTACTTCGAAGAAGAGCCGCTGCTGGAAGGGAGAAGAATGTCCATTGGAATCCAAACGTGGATTCTTGTCAAAGAGTACCTGAAAGCAGAGGTGACAGAGTCTGGGTCACTTGGGAGTGACCAGGGGCTCGGTAGACGAATGCCTACCGATGTCGGGTCCTTCAGGATAGTTGACGGTGACCTTGACTCTGCAGCTGCGGGGACCAGGCGACATCGAGGATGACCAGGAGCCGGATGCGAGCTGTCCCACGAAGGATGTCGAGTGCTGAGGGGTCGGTGTCTGGCAGGAGCACTAACAAGCCTTGGCAATGGCAACCCACGCAGAAGGTCAAGGAAGTGTATGGTTCGAACCAGCAAGGTCCAGGAGACTCACCACACACAGGAGAGTCAGGGCAAGCCTGGAGCAACCAGGGGAGCCCAAGAAAAGCAAAGTTGACCCTCAAATGGACCCACAGGCCGGAGCACAGGAGTCGCGAGAGGACCTCGAGCAGCTTCACAGAACAGCAAGCCACGGAGCACTCGGTGCGAGGTGGTTGAAGATCTTTGTGCAGAAAGTCGCCAGAGGTTGGCGCTACTTGAAGCCCAATGCACTTGTTAAGGAATTGCCAACAAACACATGCACTTGCAAAAGTACGCGGTGCACAGGGGTTCAGGTATTGAAGCCCCCACAAGAGATTCTGACCGGTCAGCAGTGTTGCAGTGCCTGCGAATGCAGGGGAGTGACTCCTTCCCTCCAAGGGAGATTATCTTCAGTTGTCTTTGATGCTCCACAGATCCTGTATGGTGCACAGGCACAGACGATGCAGCAGACTGAGAGGGAGATGGAGTCAGGCCCAAACGAAGTCCAGCGAAGTCCAGAGTGCCCAGACGATCGAAGTGCAGTGGTTTCAGGTTAGAATCTTGTCCATGATGAATCTAAGGTCCTGCAGCCAGGTTAGCCCTTAAGTACCCACGGGAGAGGGTGGAAAAGATTCAGGGGACCCTCCCAGGGGAGGGTCTGGACAGGGGGAGGTTACTCCCATGTCCTTTGTCCAGTTTTGCGCCAGAGCGGGAGCCATCGGCTCCCAGGACTGGTTTGAACTGGACTATGCACAGGGACACCAAATGTGCCCCTCATAAAGACTTTCAGTCGCTGGCAAGCACACCCACCCAGCCCTAATACCCTAAATCCTGTCTGGGAGGTGGTCACACCTCCCTGTGACGGGATGCCTATTGTTTTGCCTTCCCCTGCTCGAGCTTGACTCAGCAGCAGGAGGGCAGAAATGTGTCTCTGGTCGGCAGAAACCATTTTGTGCTGTCTGGAGTTAGAAGGCTGGAACCGGGAACACCAGGGACCCCACGAAGCTTGCTTCTGAGGGGTGGAATCATACCTCCTACACCGGTTACCGGTGTGGGGGTATGATTCCAACATGTTTGACATCAAACAAGATAGGGTTTGTTTCAGCCGTTTTAGAGTTAGTCATCACGTGGTCTTGTAATGCCCCTCTATATGTCGTATATGGCTGCTTCAAGGACAACCCGGGAGAATGGACTCCGTAGGCTGCAGGGGTGTCCTGCTCATGCAGTGGCACCCTCTCACTTAGAACCAAGCACCCAGCCTTCAGGATTGTAAAGGCCTGCTATAGGGGTGATGTCGTAGCGGGCCCCGAGGGAATGGTCCCCACACCCCCCGGAAGGTGAATGAGGCAGAGACAGTGGGTTAGGCTCAAGGGGTGTTTTATTACTGTAGACAGTCCTTAAGGCTTTGCAAGCAAATGAAAGTTCTTTGGTCGGTCGGCAGCTCGCTGGGTTCGGGTTCAAATCCCCTGGATTCACAGTCTTCTCTTTTCTTCCGTCCGGGTTACAGCACTCGGCAGGATCAATGAGGCAGGGGGGGGAGGAAAAGAAAAGAAAATAACTCTTCAGGCTACTGCCTCTTTTATAAAGTATTGGGGAGAAGGGGTTCGTGTACCACCACCAGTGACCCTATCAGTGTGGTGCCTAAGTGAGGGAAATTAAGGTGCTGAGGTCGGTGCGGCCCTTCTTCCTGCCCACCAACCCCTCAATGAGAACGGATGCGCAGCAGCCACTTGCCTGGGTCCACGACCCTCCGGGGCCGTGGTGAGGTGAGAACCCGCCTCCTCGTCTCTCCTCAGAGGGCCGGTCTCGCTCGCGGTGTACGGGAAGCTGTCTCCCGGAATCCTGGGTCGTCCCGCCTCGCTGTCCTCGTTCGGGGGTCCGCTCTGTCCTCGCTCACCTTCGCCAGCCGCAATTCCCTTTTCCTCGTCTCCCTCAGTCTCTCTCCTCTCCGCCCGATCTCGCTCCTCTGCTTCCGGGCTTGCGGCTCCTTCTCCGGCCTCGATGGGCGGTATCTCGCCGCCGTGAGGCGTAGAGACTATACCGCCTGCGCTACTTCCTGTGGGCGCGAGCGTCGCGGCCATCTTGGAGTAGTCCGTGTCACCGCAAAGGGGTAGCGCCTCGGGAAGCCCATCACAGGTGACTTAAAGGTTTTAATTGCAGTGACCGTTAGATATAGTAAACCTATATCTTAAGTAAGTGGTGCATGCACCAACTTACACAGGCTGCAATGGCAGGCCTTTAGTTCCAATTTGCATGGCCTCTCATGGGTGGCATAATACATGCTTCAGCCCATGTGAGGCCTCTGGGGTACCTATGCCCTGGGTACATGTGTACCATATACTAGGGACTGACAAGGGTACCCCAGTATCCAATCTGGAGTGTACCTAAGTACATAACATAATAGTTTAGGGAGAAAGCAGATAGACTGGGGTCCTGATTAGCAGGATCCCAGTCAGACTAGTCAAAAACAGTGTGACATCAAGCAAAAAGTGGGGGTAACCATAAGAAGCAGATCCTACTTTCCTACACACCCCCCCCCCAAAAGTAAGGAGATGAGACTAACCTTGCCCAGTTGAGTCTTCATTTTCTAAGTGGAAATATCTGGAGAGTCCATCTGCATTGGCATGGTTACTCCCAGGTCTATGTTCCACTGTATAGTCCATACCCTGTAGGGAAATGGACCACCTCAAAAGTTTGGGGTTTTCACCCTTCATCTATTTTAGCCATAAGAGGGGCTTATGGTCTGTCTGAACAATGAAGTGCGTGCCAAACAAGTATGGCCTCAAAGTCTTCAGGGCCACAGCAAAGGCTTCCCTCTCTATAGCTGACCAACGTTTCTCTCTGGGGGTGAACCTTCTGCTAATAAAAGCTACTGGTTGATCATCCTGGCCCTCTGCATTTAGTTGTGACAACATAGCCCCTACCCCCAACTCAGATGCATCTGTTTGGACAATACATTACTTGGAGTAGTCAGGACTCTGCAGAATGGGAGCAGTGCACATGGCCTGCTTGAGAGTATCAAATGCCTTCTGACAACTATCTGTCCACTGAACCTTCTTGGGCATTCTCTTAGAGGTGAGATAATTCAAGAGAGTCACTATAGACCTATATGCTTTTACAAATCTCCTGTAGTACCCAGCCAGGCCCAAGAAAGCTCTGACCTGAGTCTGGGTAGTTGGAGCAACCCAGTCCATGATGGTCTGGATTTTGCTCTGTAATGGTTGAACCTGGCATCCACCCACAAGGTGGCCCAGGTACACAACCTTGCTCTGCCCTATCTGGCATTTAGTAGCCTTGCTAGTGATGCCTGCTTTCTGCAGGGCCTCCAAAACATTCTTCAGGTGGACCAGGTGATCCTCCCAGGTGGAGCTAAAGACAGCTATATTATCAAGATATGCTGCCCTAACTGGATGCCCAAACAGAAGTTCAAAAGGGCTGTAGCCAACCCCCTTCTGTGGGACCTCTCTGTAGGCAAAGAGAATGCAGGGCAAAAGAACACCCCATTTTTGCATGAGCTTTTCTGGGAGGCCCATGATTATGCCCTTGAGGGTTTTGTTGAACCTTTCAACTAACCCATTGCATCGTGGGTGATAGGGTGTGGTGAACTTGTAGTTCACTACACACTTCTTCCATATGGCAGTGATATAACTTGACATGAAGTTTGTACCTCTGTCAGTTAAGAACACCTTAGGGAAACCCACTCTGGAAAAAATTCATAGGAGGGCCCTGGCCACCACAGGAGCTGTGGTGATCCTAAGTGGAATGGCTTCTGGGTACCTAGTGGCATGGTCCACCACCACTAGGATATAACTGTGCCCAGATGCTGTTGAGGGTTCATGGGACCAATTATGTCAATCCCAACCCTTTCAAAGGGAAACCCCACCACTGGTAGTGGTATGAGGGGGGCCTTTGTGGTACCACCTGACTTACCACTGGTGTGGCAGGTGGTACAGGAGCGACAAAACTCCTTTGTGTCCTCAGACATGTGAGGCCAGTGAAAGCGAGGGACAAGCCTGTCCCAAGTCTTACTTTGGCCTAAGTGTACTGCCAATGGAATGCCATGTGCTAGGGTGAGTAGGAAGCCCCCAAACTTCAGAGGTATGACCAACCTCCTGGTGGCACCAGGCCTGGGGTCTCTACCCTCTGAGTACAGGAGTCCCTCATCCCAGTAGATCCTGTGGGACCCACTGACAGTTCCAGCAGCCTCAGCAGCAGCTTGCTGTCTGAGGGGTTCAAGAGAGGGGCAGGTTTACTGCTCCAAACTCAGGTCTGCCCTGGAAGGCCCCCCGTCCCCAAGAACTCAACCTGATCAGGTTCAAGCTCATCTGAGACAGTCCCTTCACAGGGGCTTAGATCCTCACTCTGAGTCTGTGGGGAAGAAGACACAGCCTTACCCCTCCTGCTCCTTCTCTTGGAAGTCCCTTGGTCCATTGTTCCAGGATCCAGGGCCTGTTCAGTGGTTGACAGTTTGGCTTGTGACCTAGTCACAGCAAACACATCTGCAGAGATTCCCAACATTGCTGCATGAGTCCTTAGTTCCACTTCAGCCCAAGCTGAAGTTTCCAAATCATTGCCCAACAAACACTCTACTGGTAGGTCTGCACTTACCACAACCTTTTTAGGGCAAGTTACCCCTCCCCAGCTCAAATTAACAACTGCCAAGGAATGTTCAGTCCTGACATTGTTTGCATTGGTCACTTGGTACATCTCTCCAAGTATGATTTGGTCAGGGGCCACAAGATCTTCTGTCACCATAGTGACACTTGCACCTGTGTCCCTGTATGCCATGGCCTCCTTACCATTTATCAAAGGCTGCTGCCTGTATTTGCCCAGGTTACTGGGACTGACATATAAGGTGGCAAAATCCATGCCACCATCACAGACAAGCACAGCCTGAGTTGGAGTTCTGACTAGGCCAGAACCCCAGGTTAACCCTACTAATCCCAGGTTCCCTGTACCACCACTTGTACTTGTGCTAAGGGGTGCAGTTGCCTTAGGGGCAGTGGTGGTAGGTGGGTTTTCCTTGGCTTTTGAACAATCAGCATCTTTTGTCCAATGGGTTTTCACCTTACAAAAGTAACACTAAGGTTTCTTTTTGCCTTTACCTTTGTTGGACTGTGACTCCCTCACAGATGCAGGTTTTTGGGGCCCTGATGAAGACTCCTTTTTGTCTTTACCCTTGTCCCCATCCTTCTCTTGGGTTTTAAAATCTTGCTTCTTCTGGTCACAACCAGTAATCTGGTTTTTCTGCTTCACCCTGGTTCTGACCCACTTATATGCCTTCTTTCCCAATTCTTGGGGAGAAGTCAGATCAGAGTCCACCAGGTATTGATGCAACAGCTGATTTTGGCAATTATTAAGGATATGCTCCCTCATAATCAAATTGTACAATCCCTCAAAGTCATGCACCTTGCTACCAAGCAACCAACCTTCCAGAGCCTTAATAGCACTGCCCACAAGGTCTACCCAGTCCTGATTCTGTGTCTTCTGGGTGTCTCTGAACTTAATCCTGTACTGGTCAGTGGTTAAGCCAAACCCATCAATGAGAGCACTCTTCAAAACTGAATAATTGTCAGCATCCTCTTCTCTAACGGTGAGGAGCTTATCTCTACCTTTGTCAGCAAAGGAGATCCACAAGATAGCTGCCCACTGCTCTTGAGGGACCTTCTGAACTTCACAGGCCCTCTCTAAAGCAGTTATCCATTTATGGATGTCATCCCCAACATGGTAGGGAGGGACAATCTTGCTTAGGTTCCTATGATCAAAGGAATGTTCCTTAACTATAGGGACACTGTTGCTGCCAACATGGGACTCTAGTCCCAACTTTTCTCTAGCTCTCTGAACTTCTAGGTACTCTTTGTCTAGGGCCAACTGCTCTTTCCTGAGACTAAGCATAGCTTTCTCAAGTTCAAGAAGTTGGTATTCCCTATCAAAAGAGTGGGCCTTCTTGCTAGATACAGAGGTCCCTACAGACTGTCCTGAGTGATTAGACTCTGCAGAAGGAGATCTAGATCTCCTCGGTAAACTCTGAACTCTTCCAGGAGGAACAAAGAAGGGGCCCCAAGGCCTTCTCCATCTCCCTCTTGAAGATCTGAGTTGTCCAGGTGGGATGCATCAGGTTCCCCCTGGTCCAGGTTAGATTCTAGGTCAAAGAGGGGCCCCCCTCCAGTCCTATCCTCATTACCTGGCCCACCCACTCTGTCCTGTTCATCTGACCCAGGAGTCTTTCTTAGGTCATCTAACATTAACACCTCTACCAGGCGTTGAGTGTTGGCACTCCTCCCTGTCTTCAGCTTCCTGGAGGCACACGGTGCTTTCAGTTCTTGGACCGAAAGTTCACTGTATCTAGAAGGCAGAAAGCCACTGGCATCTCCTTTAGTAGACATACTAAGTGTGGTGTGGTGTTGCACCTAACTAACCCAGTGGGAGCTAAACTCTCTTAGGTTGGAGAAAGGGTGTGCTAGACCTTTAACTACCCAACCCCCTGTTCAGTAGAACTTACTTATTCTAAGCTTGTATTATATGTGCCTAGTACTTAGTGGTTGTTCAGTTAATCAATACAAAGATTTATCTGGTAAAACAATGCAGGCTTGACTCCCAACCGCTGCACACCAATGTGAGAGGCTGGCCTCGTATATGCTGTCCACTAATTAAAGTGGGCACCCTGCACCTGTCCAGACAACCCTTATGGTGATTTAAGAGGTCTCAGACAACCTTAGAAAGCTATCCAAGTGGTAGCTGTGGAGAGCAGCCTTCAGGCTAAGTCTTGAAGGAGTGTAAAGCAGCTTGTTTTACCAGAATGCAATCTTAAAGTATAGAATAAATGAAAGAGAACCACACAAGATATTTATAAAAATATGTATTTATTATATAATACTCACTGGTACATTTCTGTATCTCCTACACAGAGATAGACACAAAGCACACAATACTTCAGCAAAGAAATGACAGTAAATAGCACTAATACACAGTGGGACGTAGAATCACTGGGACCCCAAGGTGAGTAGATAGGGACCCCACGGAGGACGAGTGCAGTGTGGGAACACGACCGCGGGCTCCGTACAACTCTATGGGAAAGTCGGGTTGGAGTTTTAGATTAAGGGCCCTTCCCAGTGAACTACGAAGCATCCCCGTGGAAGACAGAAGGTTGGAGAGCCTCCCCACCCGTGGATACTGAAGTACCCAAGTTACCTAACCCTGGGAAGCCAGGTGCATAGGTGTGAAGTGGCGTTGGAAACTGCCGTCGAACCCAATGGAGGATTTCGAAGAAGAGCCGCTGCTGGAAGGGAGGCGAATGTCCGTTGGAATACAAATGTGGATTCTTGTCGAAGAGTACCTGAAAGCAGAGGGAACAGAGTCTGGGTTACTTGGGAGTGACTAGGGCTCGGTAGACGAATGTCCACCGATGTCAGGTGCTTCAGGATAGTTGACGTGACCTTGACTCTGCAGCTGCAGGGACCAGGCGACGTCAAGGATGACCAAGAGCCGGATGCGAGCTGTTCCCCGAAGGATGTCGAGTGCTGAGGGTTCGGTGTCCGGCGGGAGCACTAACAAGCCTTGGCAACGGCAACCCACACAGAAGGTCAAGGAAGTGTACGGTTCAGGACCAGCAAGGTCCAGGAGGCTCATCACACACAGGGGAGTCAGGGCAAGCCTGGAGCAATGAGGGGAGCCCAAGAAAAGCAAAGTTGACCCTCAAATGGACCCACAGGCCGGAGGCACAAAAGTCGCTAGAGGACCTGGAACAGCTTCACAAAACAGCAAGCCACGGAGCACTCGGCGCGCAGTGGTTGAAGATCTTTGTGCAGAAAGTTGCCAGAGGTTGGGGCTACTTGGAGCCCAATGCACTTGTTAAGGAATTGCCAACAAGCACATGCACTTGCAAAAGTATGCAGTGCACAGAGGTTCGGGTATTGCAGCCCCCACGAGTGATTCTGACCTCAAACTTGGTGAGAGGGCAGCTTGGGCCTCGAGGGAAATAGGAACCCGCCTCCTGTGTTGCTGAGCCTTTTGGAGTCCGTCGGAGCTCGGGATCAGCAGAACAGTCAGCAGTGTTGCGGTGCCTGCGAATGCAGGGGAGTGACTCGTTCACTCCAAGGGAGATTATCTTCAGTTGTCTTTGATGCTCCACAGGTCCTGCACGGATCCTGTATGGTGCACAGGCACAGACGATGCAGCAGACTGAGAGGGAGACAGAGTCAGGCCCAAACGAAGTCCAGTGAAGTTCAGAGTGCCCAGACGGTCGAAGTGCAGTGGTTTCAGGTTAGAATCTTGTCCACGACGAATCTAAGGTCCAACAGCCAGGTAAGCCATTAAGTACCCACGGGAGAGGGTTGGAAAAGATTCAGGGGACCCTCCCAGGGGAGGGTCTGGACAGGGGGGAGGTTACTCCCATGTCCTTTGTCCAGTTTCGCGCCAGAGCAGGAGCCAACGGCTCCCAGGACTGGTTTGAACTGGACTATGCACAGGGACACCAAATGTGCCCCTCATGCAGACTTTCAGTCGTTGGCAAGCACACCCACCCAGCCCTAATACACTTAATCCTGTCTGGGAGGTGGTCACACCTCCCTGTGACAGGATGCCTATTGTTCTGCCTTCCCCTGCTCCAGTTTGGCTCAGCAGCAGGAGGGCAGAAATGTGTCTCTGGTCAGCAGCAACCATTTTGTGCTGTCCGGAATTAGAAGGCTGGTACCGGGAACACCAGGGACCCCACAAAGCTCGCTTCTGAGGGGTGGATTCATACCTCCCACACCAGTTACCGGTGTGGGGGTATGATTCCAACATATTTGACACCAAACACGATAGGGTTTGTTTCAGCCGTTTTAGAGTTGGTCATCACGCGGTCGTGTAATGCCCCTCTATATGTCGTATATGGCTGCTTCACTGAAAACCTGGGAGAATGGACTACGTAGGCTGCAGGGGTGTCCTGCTCATGCAGTGGCACCCTCTCACTTAGAACCAAGCACCCTGCCTTCAGGATTGTAAAGGCCTGCTATAGGGGTGACTTAAAGGTTTTAAGTGCAGTGACCCTTAGATATAGTAAACCTATATCTTAAGTAAGTGGTGCATGCACCAACTTACACAGGCTGCAATGGCAGGCCTTTAGTTCCAATTGGCATGGCCTCTCATGGGTGGCATAATACATGCTTCAGCCCATGGGAGGCCTCTGGGGTACCTATGCCCTGGGTACATGTGTACCATATACTAGGGACTGACAAGGGTACCCCAGTATCCAATCTGGAGTGTACCTAAGTACATAACATTATAGTTTAGGGAGAAAGCAGATAGACTGGGGTCCTGATTAGCAGGATCCCAGTCAGACTAGTCAAAAACAGTGTGGCATCAAGCAAAAAGTGGGGGTAACCATAAGAAGCAGATCCTACTTCCCTACAAGGATGATGGCATTTTCTTTAAAAATGATTTATCCTACAGGTCTGAAACCTTCTCTTTGATACCAGAGATGTTCCAGGAGATCATTTTTAGGTCTCGCCTAGCGACGCAGCGCATGCGCTGCTCGCCTTGGCGAGATCTATTGTTGTCGGTTTCTTAGCCGAAGTGGGACAGGAGATGTGCACGCGCCTGGACAGGAGATGTGCACGTGTACGGCCGTGCCTGCTTGGACAGGAGATGTGCACGCGCACGGCGTGTCTTTAGCTTACGGCAGACTCGACAAGACAATGCTTTGTTAATTAAGTGTTATATTTATTGGTTTCACTTTTGCTTTTTGATCTCGCCAGTGCCATTGTTTTGAAATATGTTTCACATGCTGTGCAGCGCTTCGTTTAGCAGACTCGACAAGACAGGGCTTTGTTAATTAAGTGTGGCTGCTCAGGATCTCCGTTTTAGCAGAAAACTCCCCGTTTAATTGATTTAATTTGCAAAGAGTGACGTTTACTTGTCAGCCTTCTATCTCGGTCGGTATGTTTCGAGCGCATTGGCTTAACATTACGTATAGTTGCGTGTTGTCTCATTTAACGGGGTAGTGTTCATTTTCTTTGTCGGCTCTATAGTGCTTCACTCTGCTCCCGGTTGGGAAATCATGACGTCAGTCTGGCGAAGTAGCTCAGCGAGTTGAATGCTCGTTTTAATTCTAGAACTGGAGAGCAGAGTGTGAAAGCTCCCGGTGTGTGCTTGTTCTCAACACTTCAGTGCAGGCTCCGCCTCCCCCTGGCTCCTATCCAGGACAGAGAAGCAGGCAGGCCCGCCATCAGCCAATCTTACTACTTGGTGATAGCACGCACCGTGGCCTGCTGGCTGTTGTTGCCCCTTTTCTTGAAGTGTCCATGTTGTCTTTGTACTGTTGCAGCAAAGAATACACGCAACCAGAAGATGCAGTCTGACTCGCCCCCATAATCTCCGTCTCCTACTGCGAAAACTCTCTAAGTAAGAGTTTTTTTTCATCACCTTTTGCTTACATAAAAGCCTGTTTGGCTCAGACACTTCGTGCAGTTAATGACATCATCAGCACCGGTGTCAATGTGTTCTGTCGGGATTCCTAATTAAAAAAAAGTTGAAATGACGCAGCGTCTTTCCTCAAAATTAATTTGGAGCTAGCACTTGTAGGTGGGGGTAAAATGTTAGCACTCCACAGCGTGCGCGTGGCAACGTGGCGCTACAATAAACAGTGCGTCCTGCTTCTCCGCTAGACTGGAAGCCATTATTTCAGTTATGATAGGCCTTTCTGTCTCATTATATATTCTTTTTTATTAGGTTTTAAAACAATTAGCATACACCAAATTCTTTCGGAGCCCCTCAGCGGACCATGCGTAGTTTGTTCTCTCTGAAGGGTGGTGGGGGCGAAGGTGTCCTTTAAATGCATCAGGGTGAAGGTCAGACGCAGACAGGATTTGTTCGTCTACTGTTGCTTCTTTTGTGACCTCGCCTGCATTATTTGTGTTTTACCCTCCCCCTGCACTTTGAAGAGTGGCTCACCAGATGTTCCTGTTCAGAATTGCACATTAAAGGACCACATCCCTGAGCTTATTAACTAGTAAACTGCACCCGCACCCTGGGTCTAATTGAAGCTGCACTTAAAATTGGATGCAAACGCTTTCTTACCACAGAGATACTCTTCTTTATTATAACAGGAGATTGATGGCCTACTGAGTGAATCAACTCACGAAAAACCGCACAACCAGGTCATAAGTCAGATTTCGTATCATTGCCTATTGTGTGTATTAGGGTTTCGCACCAGTCATAAACAAGGGCGTGATTTTTTTGATGTCATTTTTGACACTTCATGAAAAGTAAGAAATCCATTTGTGTTGCACCTCCTATCATAATCAGCAATCCCTCTGTTGAAAAGAACACACTAGGCAGTGCAGTTGTTTTGTTTTAAAGCCGCCACGCTTTACATCACGAAAAGAGTCCATTCAGAAACCCAACCATGATGCTCCTTTTCCGGGTGGAATTTTGATTTTGTTTACATAATTGAACACTTTTCTTTTTACTTTTTGTGCATTTCTAGACCTCTCGTTTCTTCAGTGCTTGTTTACACATGAGATCATTCTGAAAATCTTATGTTATGGGGTGATATAGCATCTTTTATAATTGTATTCAATTTTTTTTAAATTCTGTGCAGTTTTTCTGAATGTGACCCGATCCTTCCTTATCATTTCGATTGTCTTCCTGGTGCTGGCTGTCAGCATGCCGGAATCTGCAATCAAGGGTCCTAACTTACTAGGGAAAGTGAACACGCAGAAGCAAGGTGGGGTCCTTTTCCTTCAATGCAGGTGGAGTATGAAATATATGCCTTCATCTTAGCCCTTCCAGGGCTGCATCCATTTGCCTAAGTCTGGACTAGTTACTCGAACATATAAGCAAATTCATCATTGTTGGGGTCAGTAAACTACTGACTCCTACACTCAACTCCTCCTGAACTGCAGTCCTTTTAGTATTTTGTTCCTGGATCTCCTTGTCCCACTCCTGACCATTCCCATGCTGTCCTATTAATGTGTTACTCTCCTAATCTATGGCTATGCTACTAGTGCATTATATCACTGTGCTATATTGCTACATTCCACCAAGATGCTATATCATTGACCTTCTCCATTGCTTTTGATTAAAATGCTGGGAACCCAAAACCTGGCTCCCCTGCTGCAAATACGTCTTGACACGCTGCACCACTGTTGCAAGAATGTGTTTTTAGGTAGACCCTGGGCAGCGCATGCGCTGCGAGGCATGCTGTATTCGAGTATGGACTTGAAGCTCCGCCCACTTTCCGCCCATATTTTTCATTGGCTTGTGTCATTGTACTTTGTAAATGCTGGCTTCTGATTCGTTAATAGGCTTGTTAGTCCCTCCTTAGTACCGCCTTGTCGTCATTTGTAACCTCCCATGAGGACTGGCCCTTTTACTTCTGTTGTTACACGGTATATCTTATTTAGTCTGTAAGCACTATTTTCTTTAATGAGTTTCTCCTACTGCAGGCACGACATGCTTTCCTGCAACATTCAGAGCGCCATGCGCGCTTTTACTTTCCAAGCAGCCTGGGACAATGGCGGCCGCTTCTTTAAAATGAAATAGGTCTCGCATTTACAAGAGTTTGAGCTATTGGCATTGTAAATGACAATATCTTTTATTTATGTATTAATTATCAAAACAGATAAATAAAAGGCATTGTCATTTCAATGCCAATAGGTTAAACTCTCACAAATGCGAGACCTATTGCATTGCAAATGCTTGTTATTACAGGCATAGGTGCCCATGCTTTGTCATGACAGGCCAGGTGTTTTGGGATCTTGCCTCGTGGTTTGTTCAGGGCGGTTGTGGTCAAAGTCTGAACACTCTGCTTGGAGACTTCTTTGTTTGTCAATATCTTGCGTACGTGGTTGTTGAGGTCTCCCTGAGCCCAGGTAGCCAAGTTTTACAAAACCTTTACTATCCCCTTTGATTTGATCTTGCTAATCTGTTGCAGGAAAATGGATCTCGATTTTTCTGACAGGCATACCAAGCAAGGGATTTCTCTTTCTTAGGTAGTTTATTAGGGAGCTTTTGCCAGTTCCCATGCAGATGACTCCTTGGTTAGTTCTTGGTTTAGAGAGTGAGTCTTTTTTGAAAATCTTAGATAGTCTTTTCTGACAGTTCCTAGATGCAGATGTTTTGACAGCCAGCGGAGCACTTCGTTTCCTAGGGATGTCAACAGTTCTGAACTGGATGGGGTAGGCACAATAAAAATTATAAGGTTAATAATGGGACATAGATTTTTGATGCCCTTTAGATCTAGCAGCAGTTTCTTCACTTGGGCGGGGACGCATTGCCCCCTGGCCCGCTGTGAGCCTCAGAGGAAAAATAAAATGGCAATGAAAAGATTTCATTGGCATTTTATTTTTTCGATGTGCGCATTCACCGCACTGCAGCAGCCAGCCTTCCACGAGCCCAGAGACATGCGGGGCGGTGTAGAGACTAAGGAGCTCATTACGATGGCGGGCGGAAGCACAACCGCCGTGCTGGCGGATGCAAAAACCACCAGTTACCGCCGGCACGCAGCAGTCCACACGCCCGTCCAATTACGATGCGTAAAGTAGGCCAAACACCGCCGGCAAGCCAGCAACACCGTCCGCCATCAAAGTGCGCCCGTACACGTAGCGGCGCAGCACAACTGACACACACCGTCCGACGAAACACGTCCCGCCCGGCGTATAAATTACGATGCCGCAAACAAACGGCTCCCACGGCTAAGAGACACCGCACGTGAAAGAGAGGCGGTAACACGGACGCAGAGCACGGAAAACGAAGAAGCGGCATCCCGAGCATGAATCCAGCACTGCAGGCCCTCCCCATGCTTCTGCTGATGCACCACCAAGGACGCAACGTACCGCGGAGACGCAGGTAGGCACACACACACAACAAGTGCACGCAAACAGCGCACACAGTGCAAGGGCGGAAAAAGCGGACAACCCCCACCAGCGCGTGTACACTACACATCCACCATCGCATCCACATATGACACACAGGCCAAATCCTAACATCGCGGAACACATGTGTACACACCACCTGGGACTAGGAACCAACCACCCCGTCACGGCCACAAAGCGCCGATGACGCCGCCACACATGCGCACAACGCAGAGGCCAACCGCAGCGCCATGCATGCGTCGCACACAGACACAGGGACACAACCAAGCAGCACACACATCAGCCCCACCCCGAACGCACATGACACGTGACAGGCCTGCCACAGACATGTCCCCAACGCCCAAATCACGGACAACACCCAACGCCACACAACCGACGCACACATGTCAGTGAAGTCACGCAACAGCAGGACACACCCCAGTGTAACAAACATGGCGTAGCACACAGCGGCGGCAACACCAACTAGGAGAAGCAGGGCCCCTTCGGGAAGAGGAACGCCAGTACCACACTGAAAAACCCATACCACCCTGCACATATGAACAAGACATATAAAACGGAACACCAAAGAGCACGGGGACCGACAACAGGTGGCCCAAGAATTACATCCACACACAAGGCCCAACGCAGAGCGGAAAGGCAGCCTGCCGCCCACACAAGGGAGAGCAGACAGCACTGAATGACCTTCCATTCCAACACCGAAACCACAGCCCTACGACAGAAGCCGGTGAATACAGCCATTGTCCAAGAATAGACCAACACAGGCATGCCGAGGAGACCGACCACAGGGCAGATAGCGCATATCACAGAAGCACACAACGGACGGGGAAGAAAGAAGAAAACACTCCCCCATGTCGGCCACATGCAAGTTAATTGGAAGGAGTCACACAGCACCGACCTTGAACTGTCTGAGAAGCATGTGGGAAGAGGGCCCGTGTCCTCCAAACAAGCCAACAGAACACAAGTCCTGTCTCCCCACGACTACACAGAGCTCACAGCAACCCCGGAGCGTGCACATTGCAGACTGCACACACAGCCGGAGCACGCCACCTCTACGAACCGCTGCGAAATGGCAACCGCAACACACCTACCCAACTACGCCGAACAGCTCAAGCTGTACCAAACCAACACGATACATACATTGGGATGCGATCTCCTGTCCCTGCTGAACGTAAGTTACCGACTGACTTACCGCATCACATTGTTCAGCTGCGTCATGCCCGTCTTCTACTGTCGGAGGTGTCCCTACCAGCATCCCGTCGAGATATGCCTCTCCAACCCGGCATGTCTGAAGGCGGACCTGCTACCACTACTCCTCCCTCTGGACGCACACGACAGGGCCTGCTCTGCCTATGGGGGCATGGCGTATGTGGCCAACATCGCACGCGCACTGAAATGGAACCACTGTGCCTCCACACGACGGATCATCGAGAACAGCTACATCGAATGTCACCCAGCATGCCCCATCATGGTCCTCCAAGGGACAACCTACGAACAACACCTTGACAGCCACCATCCGCTTCATTGGCTGGCAAACATGTACACCACCAATGACATGGAAGCCCTGCTGGACGGCATCGCATACCTGACAACCTGTCAATTCGTCGGACCACAACGCAGGTTCCCCGAGTGACCTATGATGTCCAACCCCGCACCCATGCTTAGCTTCCGCACGGACTGGCCAGTCACCACCACAACAGCCATACCAAACGACCGGCAACTGTAACCACACCATCAACGACATCGCCATGACATCGGATATGACCGGGACATGCACACTGTTCCCCATCACATCCAGGAACACCGCATGCATCGTGGGAGGCAGTGGCATGGGCTCTGTGCATCGCACCCACATGGACGGAACTGCACGAACAACCAGGACACGACATGGATCCAGCGCACATGGACACACACACACCGCTCAGTGGACATGAATAGGTCGCCTGGAGTCTGTGGGTGCTGCACCCCTCCCACCCCCGCCCCGGGAATCCCATACCAGGACCTTTGCATGGACGACAAGTGCATACAACAACAACACGACCCCAGTGACTGTGACATGTCCAGTAACCACCACAGTGCAACAACAAGTGGCACGCCGCTGCATGCACGCAAGCACATGCCCTGATGTCATCTCACATGCACGCGTGCATGAGGAACAACCGCAGCAAACCTGTCACATGGAACTGAGATGGACTGTGCCCATGATGCCGAGCGGTCTGGTAGGCTACATGTATACCGTCTGTGTCAAAGTCCGCAGCTCCGCAGCTATACGTAAATGTACATTAGCACAGCCTTGGCCAAGCAGATGTAACCCCACACCCTATCCCATTTGTAATCATGCTCAGTATATCCTCAACATGTAGTCCGCTGCCAGTAGTGTCCACTATACTGCATCACAGAGGACAGAAGACTCAATATAATGTTTGAAACCAGAACTGTCTCCGCTGACTCATTTCACAAGTACGAATGAGAGAGGATGAGAGTATGTGAAGTACACGGCAGTCGTGACATGACCATGTAGTCCACTGGTATTGGATGTCAACGCAAATGAGTAGCACTACTGTGGAAGACACACATGTGTCGTGTGAAGTCGTATGGACGCAGTGCTCAGGTGGGTGGGTGCGACGGGTAGAT